>JAODAL010034050.1:0-44792 GCA_025379985.1 Phyllomedusa bahiana | reverse complement strand
TTTTTTTTACCGCCACAGAAAAATTCTTTTCAAAAATTCATATTGAAGGTTTTTTAAGCCTTTTTTGCTTTTTATTCAGTAAAATACAGGTTTTTTAAAAACGGCACAACAAGTCAATTTTTCCTCCCCATTTTGTGGAGCCAATTTATACCAAGGTTACAAGCTTGTTACTGGGTTCATTTGGAGTCAAATACAGGGTGTGTATTTATCAATATACAGATATCTTCATCAAACATGTCTGTACATTTTAGAACAAACGTATGTCAACAGAGAGGTGGCAGGCTCTTCACCTGCGAGTGGCAGAGGCACAAACATTCCAGGCCCAGGTCGCAGCACAGCAAGGGGACGTCGCAGCAGGGTTCACTCATTGAGGCCACAACTGCCGCTGTCATTTACGCCGTGTGTTGTTCAGCAACCCAATGTTCTTGATTGGTTGACTAGGTCATCCACTTCCTCCCAGATGACATCTGACAACCCCAGCCCAAGAGTCGGTGGGAACGTCAGACACAACCCTTAGTTGGCATGGCCCGGGAGCGGGTCACGGCCCTCACCTGCCCTAAACCCCCTCTGCCCATCCGGTTCCCTCAGCCCAGAGATCTACTATGTGGTCTGGCTCACCACTTAAGCGGATGAAAAATTTTAAAGGGAAATGGAAGTCAGCAGCTACTTGGCAGCGAAGAAATGGGGCCAATATCCCCTGCTTCTTGCAGTAGGCGGCAAAGTATAGATGTGGAGATGGCTTTGGGAGGCCCATGTTGTGAGGGTCAGCCTCTGCATACCAAGACCGGTGATGAGGACAAGCAGTGACGATGAAACACAAATAGATGATGATGTAGCCGACCGCATTTGGGGCGCCGGGTGAGGCAAAGGTTTCATCATCTCAGGAGAAGAGGGCGTCACTTGCGCGTCAGGCAGCGGGGCAGCCAGCAAGTGGGACGTGTGGCCGTGTCACAGATAGCAGCAGTGTGGGGGTCGGGAGCCAAGCGGCCACAGGGTAAAAAACCCGCTCGCAGGTCCAAGAAAGTAGCGGCACAGGGGCTCAGCGAGGCAGCGGCGGAGTAGTCACTCAGTGCGGAGCGTTGGCGGTAAAACTGATACTCGGCCCGGTGTGGCAGTTCTTTTGCTAAGACACGGGGGAGCCAATATGGGTATATGTAGAATCTGTAGGCAAAAAGTGAAGCGTGGCCAGGGAGCAACTTTGACCAGGGCCCTGCTTCAACACATGAGCGTAAACCATCCCGGGGCCTGGGAAAAAAGTACTCAGATGTGGTGTCCATCCTGCCGCCCGGCAAAGCAGCACAGTAGGCCCATGGAAAACGCATGCCTTTGCAGCCATTAAAGCTCCCCCCCTCTCAAAGGGAGCTGTTCTTTTTGCATCTCCCCGGTCCAGAGCTCCTGCCCCGTTTCTCATGGCGCCAGCATTCGTCAGCGAGGAAATTGCAAAAGACAACAGATGCGCCCAAACCATCCGGTAAAGAATTTACCGTACCCTGTCCAAGTTGTTGGGCGCGTCCTCCCTTTCCCCAAAAGGGGGACTCTGCACCATTCAAGACTAATGGCTTGTGCCAAACCGGGAATGGAGAGTTCCAAGCCTAATTTCTTTCCAAAAAGGCATACCATATTTCTAAAAATGTGAACAGAAGGTGGGCCAGTCCTTACTTTCGGTTTTTTCCCCAAGGGCACAGCAGCGCGGACGTCTGGAGCTTAACTCCGGGGCCAAAGTACATGTCCTTTTTTGGCCCCCTGGGTGAATTGCCCCCCGACCCAGGCACACTAACAATTGGACAGGGACCCGTTTTTTCTCCCCCACGTTTCAAACTGCGGCTCCGCCCAAGTCCCCCCTCCACCACCCATCTCAGCCTCCACAAGACTCTCCATCAACCACATGTGTGGGGGCACAGGGGTGTCACGCAGTTTCACCCGGGCTTCCTCGGCGAACGAAGTCACACAGGGAGGAACTGCTCCCGCATGCGAAAAAAATCTGTGGGCTTTCTCCGTGCCAACTAAAAACGGAACCAGGTGATGGACAATGGGATAACAGGTGTCCCGCCTGCACCGAGGAGGGATGGCCATCGCCCTTTTCATGGCGCACTTTTTAAATCGGTTGGAAAAGGTCCTAATTTTTCCACCGACTTCAGAACATTCTGAAAAGGGCCAAAAAACTGTGCATGCATTTCATCCATTCCTACAAAGCCAGGAACACCCCCCGATTTGCGCAGCAGAACGGCCTCCCCCAACACACTCTATAGCGATGTTTCCACCCGTTGGGAAATTCCAGCCTGCACATGTTTGGACCATTTGATAACTAAAAAGGCCATTAACGATTTTTTATGACCAGGCGGACAGGGTACTCCCCTGGTAATTTGATTCACCATGGCAGCCCCTTTTTGTTGAGGCCTTTCCCGAGGGGGCCACTTTATTTGTAAACGCCGGGCTAGGGGATGAATAACCCTTCCCCACTGCTTCATGCCGGGAAAGATGCTGAAAAATCTGTCGGGCAGGGGACGGGAGACTCGATACATCCCCGCGGCCACAAAGAACTGAAAAGGGGGAGGGGAGGACATTGGAGCAGAAGCATTGTTTGGTAAATTTTGTGGATTTCTACCCAGGTGACAAAAGGAGGAGCAGGAGCACGGGAGGAGGTAGAGGGAGAGGGAAGACGAGCAAATGACCCGCAAGCACCGGGGCAGAACAGTGGAATGAGGCAGGACCCCTCAGAGCCCACTTTGCAGAGGGCCCCCGCAATCTATTTTTGGGCTAGTGACAGCCGAATAGTCACATCCCAGGGGATAAACTTCTGGCTCTCCACCCTATTGGACCCTGCTACCGGTGCAAAAATGGGCCTTTTTCCCACATTGAGAGGGAACAAACCCAAAACTATAGGGAAAATCCCCCGTAGTCATTGGGCCGCTGCCTATGGCGGAATCGCCCCCCTCCTTACAGGTCTGAGGGGGGGGTTTCTTCAGTGCCACGTACTACTCCCGCCTCCCGGGGAAGGGGGGGGGTCGGAGCATACCACTCCACACAGCAACCAAGTCGGAGTCACTAAAGACACTCCTTTTCCCCGCCTAGTGAGGAGGAAGTCGCCACAGCAGCAACCGGGAGCAGAACCCTGAACCAAAGGTGGGGGCCCCCTTTGGGAAAAACCTGCCCCCCAGTTAGAAGATCCGGGACTACGTGAGCCAAACTGGTGGTCCGCAACTTGCCGAGTTTGCAGTGGAGAAGCTTCCTGCCTGACCAGTAGGTGGCATCAACAGGTTTCATGGGGAGGGGCCACTTACCCCAAGGAGAACCCCCTTTGTCCATAAAAATGGGAACGACTGACCTTTCAAGATGAATCAGGCGGGGATCGGCCGGGATTTCCACACAAAAACCTTAGGGTCGACAAACATACCATGACGCCAACCCAAACTGTGAAAAGAGTCGGGGTTTTAAACACCTGTTCACCACTATTTTGATGCCGAAACCCGCCTGAGCCACACATCTGCTACGTTTTTTTCCATCTGCCACCAAAAAACTTTTCCAGGGACTGGTATTGCCACCCCCCTCCACACCTTTTATTGTGCCATGTCACCTCAATTTCTGCGCTTGGCTGCTGCCGTGACCCCCCACACTTTTCATTGGCCCACTCCTAAACCCCATGCTTTGTTCCTGCCGCCGCACCCCTCCACCCTGTCATTGTCCACTCCCGTGGCATACCCAGTTTTTTTCCACCCTAGAAGTGATTGTGCCCCTTTTTGACCCCATGCTTTTGCTGTGGCCTGCCGTGACCTACACACGTGCATTGTGGGCCCCGCGACCTCATGCTGCTGCTGGGCTGCTCCTGACCTACACACTTGGTCAAGTGCCACTGTCTGCCTCATGCTCGCTGGGCTGCTCCCAAAACCCCCCACACGTTCATTTTGCCACCTCTGACCTCATCTGTTCTCCCTGCCGCCATCCCCCCATTCTTTCATTTTTGCCACTCTGTGGCCTATTCCAGTTTTGCAACCTCCAAATGTGATTTGTTGCCCTTTCTGACCTCATGCTGAGCGTGGGTGCTGCCCGGGACCCAGACAAACGTGTCATTGTGCCCCTCTGTGGCCATTCCTGTTTTTTTTTTTCCCCCTAAGAAAGTCATTGGCCCCTGTCTGACCCATGCTGCTGCTGGGCTGCTGCCGTGACCCCACACTGTTCTTGTCCCCGTCTGGGCCTCTCCTGTTTTTTTTTCCACCTTCAAATGTCTTTTGGGCCCTTCCCCGACCTCCTGGCTGCTGTGGGTGCTGCCGTAACCTAAACACTTGCCATTTTGCCACGTCCCGACCTCATGCTGCTGCTGTGGCTGCTGCGTGACCTCATACTGTTAATTTTGCCACTTCTGCCCATCTGCGCTGTGGGTGAGCCGTGACCTACACACTCTTCATTTTTGCCACTGTCTGATCTCATCTGCGCTGGCTGTGCCGGGGGACCAACACTTTCATTGTGCCACTTTTTGACCTCCTCTGCTGCGTGGCTGATGCCGTGACCTACACACCTTATTGTCCACTGGGCTGACCTCATCTGCCTGTGGGTGCTGCCGGACCTCCACACAGTGTCATTGTCCCACTCGTGGCCAACTCCTTTTTTTTTTTGCCACCTCCAGAATTTCATTGTGCCACTGTCTACCTCATCTGCGCTGTGGCTGCTGCCATACCTACACACGTGTCATTGTGCCACGTCTACCTCATGCTGCTGCTGTGGCTGCTGCCGTGACCCCCACTTTTCATTGGCCCCTGTCTGACCCTGCGCGCTGTGGCGATGCCGTACCTACACACCCCTTTCCCCTTGTGCCCACTGTCGACCCATGCTGCGCTGTGGCGCTTTCCGTGACCTCACACGTGTCATTTGGGAATGCTACCTCATGCTGCTGCTGGCGATTCCGGACCTACACACTGTGCTCGCCCCCTCTGTGCCTACCCCTTTTTTTGCCCCCTCCAGAAGATTTTGCCACTGTCTGACCTCAAAAGCGCTGCTGTGGGTCTGCCGTCACCTCCACACTTTTCATTGTCCCCTCTGTGGGCCACCCTGTTTTTGCCCCCTTCAAATGCATGTCCACGTCTGACCTCATCGCTGCTGTGGGCTGCTGCCATGCCTACCACTGTGCATTGTGCCACTGCTGACCTCATCTGCTGCTGTGGCTGCTCCGGGGACCCACACACGTGTCATTGTCCCCTTCACCTCATGCTGTGGCGATGCCGGACCTACACACTCGCATTTGCCACTGTCTGACCTCATCGCTGCTGTGGCTGCGCCGTACCCACACACTTTTTATTGGCCCTTCTACCTCAGCTGGTTTCGGGTGCTGCCTTACCTACACACTGTTCATTGTCCACGGGGGACCTCTCTGCTCTGGGTGCTGCCCCTGACCTCCCACATGTTCATTGTGCCACTCTCTGACCTCATGCTGTTGTTCCTGCGCCGTCACCTCCACTCTCTGTCATTTTGCCACTCTTTCATACCCAGTTTTTTCAACCCCAAATTGATTGTGCCCTTCTGACCCCATGCTGCTGCGTGGCTGCTCCCTGACCAGACACTGGTCATGTGCCACTCTGTGGCCCATTCCGTTTTTTTGCCACCTCCAGAAATTCATTGTGCCCCCGTCTGACTCATGCTTGCTGGGCTGCTGCCCGTGACCTCCACACTGGTCATTTCCCAGTCTTTGGCCCCACTCCGTTTTTGCCCCCCTTCAAATGTCATTTTGGGCCCTGCCCCGACCTCCTCGCTGCTGGGCTGCTGCCCCAACCTAAACCCGTCATTGGACCCCCCGTCCCCGACCCCATGCGCGCTGTGGCTGCGCCGTGCCACACACTGTTAATTGTGCCACTGCTGACCTCATGCTGCAGCTGTGGCTGATGCCGTGACCACAACTCTGTATTGTGCCCTGTCCTGATCTCAGCTGCGCTGTGGGTGCTGCCGTGACCTACACACTATGTATTTTGCCCCTGCTGACCTCATGCTGCGCTGTGGCTGAGCCGTGACCTACACACCTGTCTTTTTGCCACTGCTGACCTCATGCGCTGCTTGGGCTCTGCCCTGACCCCACACAGTGTCATTTTTCCCACTCTGGGCCTACTCCTATTTTTGCCCCTCCAGAATTCCCCCGGGGGCCACTGTCTGACCTCATGCTGCTGCTGTGGGTCTGCCATGACCTACACACGTGTCATTGTGCCACTGTCTGACCTCATGCGCTGCTGTGGCTGCTGCCGTGAAACCAAAACACTGTGTCATTGTGCCCCTGTCTACCCCATGCTGCGCTGTGGCTGATTTCCGTACCAAAACCGTGCCTTTTCCCCCTCTGTGGCCTACTCCTGTTTTTTTGCCCCCTCCAGAATTCATTGGCCACTGTCTTTACCTCATGCTCTGCTGGGGCTGCTGCCGGACCTCCACACTGTGTCATTGCCCACTCTGTGGCCCACCCTGTTTTTTGCCACCTTTAAATGCATTGTGCCACTGTCCCGACCTCATGCTGCTGTGTGGCTGCTGCCATGACCTACACCTGGTCATTTGCCCCTTCGACCTCATGCGCTCTGTGGCGCTGCCGTGACCTACACCTGTGTCTTTTTTCCACGTCGACCTCATGCGTGGCTGAGCCGTGACCTACACACTCGTCATTTGCCACTGTCGACCCCACTTCTGCTGTGGCTGCTGCGTACCTACACCTGTGTCATTTTTGCCCCTGTCGACCCAGCTGCCTGGGGCCCCTGCCGGACCCACAAACTGTTCATTGGCCCCTGTCCCGACCCTGCTGCGCTGTGGCTGCTGCCTGACCTCCAACTGTGCATTGTGCCACTCTCTGACCTAGCTGTTGTTTCCGCCGCCCACCCTCCACTCCTGTCATTGGCCACCGTTTGGGATACTCCCGTTTTTTTCAACCTCCAGAAAGTGATTTTGCCACTTTTTTGCCTCATGGGTGCTGCGTGGGTGCTGCCGTGACCTAACACTGTGTCATTGTTCCACTCTGGGCCTATTCCCCGTTTTTAAACCACCTCCAAAAGTCATTGTGCCACGTCTACCTCAGCTGCTGCTGTGGCTGCTGCCGTACCTCCACCGGTCATTGCCCCCGTCTGTGGCCTACTCCTGTTTTTTTGCCACCCTTTAAATTCATTGTCCACGTTGACCTCCTGCTGCTGCTGTGGCTCGCCGAACCCAAAAACTGTCCATTGTGCCACTGTCTGACCCAGCTCCTGGGCTGCTGCCGTGACCTACATACGTTAATTGTGCCACGTCTGACCTCATGCGCAGCTGTGGCGATGCCGTGACCTACACACTCTGTCATTGGCCACTGTCTGATCTATTTTCTGCTGCTGTGGTCTGCCGTGACCTCACACTATTTTATTGTGCCACTGTCGACCTATGCTGCGCTTGGTGCTGCCGGGCCTACACACTGTTCAATTTGGCCCCTGCTGACCTCATGCTGCTGCTGTGGGGCTGCCGGACCTAAAACACGTGCAATGCCACTGTCTGACCTTATCGCTGCTTTTGGGGCTGCCCCAAAAACCCCCACACTTGGGCATGTGCCACTCTCTGACCTCATGCTGTTTCTCCTGCCACCATCACCCCACTCTCTTTCATTTGCCCTTGTGGCCTATTCCAGTTTTTTTTCAACCTCCAAAATTATTGTGCCCCTTTTTGACCTCAGCTGCGCTGGGTTGCTGCCGTGACCAGACACTGTGTCATTTGCCACCTGTGGCCTTTCCGTTTTTTTTTGGGAAATCCAAAGTCATTGTCCACTGTCTGCCTCATGCTGCTGCTGTGGCTCTGCCGTGACCTCCACACTGTGGTCAATGCCCAGTCTTGGCCTACCCGTTTTTGCCACCTTCAGAAAAGTCATTGTGCCACTGCTGACCCCCGCGCTGCTGTGGGGTGCTGCCGTAAAACCCAAACACTGTTCATTGTAAACCCCGTCTGCCTCATGCTTTGCTGGGCTGTTTCCCGGGCCACACACGTGTAATTGGCCCCGTCTCCTCATCTGCACTTTTGGGGATGGGTGACCTACACACTCTGTCATTTTGGGCCCCCGTCTGATCTCAGCTGCTGCTGTGGCTGCTGCCGTGACCTACACACTATTCTTTGCCACTGTCTGACCTCATCGCTGCTGTGGCTGATGCCCTGACCTACACACCTGTCCCTTGTGGGCCCCGCCCCGACCTCATGCGCTTCTTTGGCGCGCCGTGACCTCCACACGTGCATTTCCCACTCGTGGGCCCAACCCATTTTGCCACCTCCAAATGCATTGTGCCACTGTCTGACCCTCATGCTCGCTGTGGCTGCTGCCCCTACCTACACACTGTGCATTGTGCCACTGTCCCCGACCTCATGCGCTTTTCTGTGGCTCGCCGGAAACCACAACTGTGTCATTGGGCCCCTGTCTGACCCATCTGCTGCGTGGCGCTGCCAGACCACACACTGTGCATTGTTCAACTGTCTGACCCCATGCGCTTTCTTGGCTTTCCGTACCCACACACTGTGTCTTGTCCCCCTCGTGGCCTACTCCTGTTTTTTTTCCACCTCCAGAATGTCATTGGGCCACTGTCTGACCTCATGCTGCTGCGTGGCTGCTGCCTGACCTCCACACTGTTCAATTTTCCCCCTTGTGGCCTACCCTTTTTGCCACCTTCAGAATGCATTGGCCACGCCCCACCCCATGCTGCGCTGTGGGTGCTGCCATGACCTACACACTGGCATTGGCCACGTCTGACCTCATGCTGCGCTGTGGCTGCTGCCGTGACTACACACGTGTCATTTGTCCCTGTCTGACCTCAGCTGGTTGGGTGATCCCTGACCTACACACTCGTCATTGTGCCACTGTCGACCTCATGGCCCGCGGGCTGCTGCCGGACCTACAACTGTGTCATTGTGCCACTTCTGACCTCATGCGCTGCTGTGGCTGCTGCCGTGACCTACACATGGTCTTGTGCCCCTGTCCCTGACCCCAATCTTCTCGTGGCTGCTGCCGTGACCCCACACACTGTGTCATTGTGCCACTGTCTGACCTCATGCTGCTGTTGTGGCTGAACCGTGACCTACACACTCTTCATTGTGCCACTGTCTACCTCATGTGCTGCTGGCTCTGCCCTGACCACACAGTGTCATTGTGCCACTGTCTACCTCATGCTGCTGCTGTGGCGAGCCGTGACCTCCCCCACTGTGTCATTGTGCCACTCTCTGACCTCATGCTGTTGCCCCCGCTGTCACCTCCACTCCTTTTATGTCCCTTGGGGGCCTACTCCAGTTTTTGCCACCTCCGAAGTGATTGTGCCCTTTTTGACCTCATGCTGCTGCTGTGGCTGCTCCGGAAACCCAACACTGTGCATTGGACCTTGGGCCTATTCCTGTTTTTTTTCCACCCCAGAAGTCATTGTGCCACTGTCGACCTCATCGCTGCTGTGGGTGCTGCCGTCACCTACAACTGGTCATTTTTGGGGCCTGTCTGGGCCTCAGCTGCTGCTGTGGGTGATGCCGTACCCACACACTGTAAACATTTCACTGTCTGACCTCATGCTGCTGCTGTGGCTGCGCCGTGACCACACACGTGCATTGTGCCACTGTCACCCCCTCTGCGCTGGGCTGCTGCGTGACCTCAAAAACGTCATTGTCCCACTCTTTGGCCTACCCTTTTTTTTTCCACCTCCGAAAGTCATTGGCCACTGTCTGACCCATGCTGCTGCTGAGCTGCGCCTGACCCCACAAATTGTCATTTCCCACTCTGTGGCCTACTCCTGTTTTTGCCACCTCCAAATGTCCTGTGTCTGACCCATGCTGCGCTGTGGCTGCGCCCGGGCCTCACACTGTGTCATTGTGCCACGTCTGACCCCATCGCGCGGGCTGCTGCCTTTACCTACACACGTGTCATTGTGCCACTGTCTACCTCTGTGTAGGTCATGGGGCCGATCCTAAACCCACACACTGTTATTGTCCCACTCTGTGGCCTACTCCTGTTTTTTTTCCACCTCCAAATGTCATTGTGTCTGACCTCATGCTGCGCTGTGCGCTGCCGTGACCTACACACTTTTCATTTTGCCACTTCGACCTCAGCTGCTTTCGTGGCTCTGCCGTGACCTACACACTGTGTCATTTTTGCCACTGTCCCGACCTCATGCGCCTTTGGGGTGATGCCGGACCCACACACCTGTCATTGTCCACGTCTGACCTCATACTGCTGCTGTGGCTGGCCCCCGGGCCACACACGTTCATTTGCCACTGTCACCTCATGCTGGCTGTGGCTGATGCCGTGACCTACACACTCTGTCATTGTGCCACTGTCTGACCTCAGCTGCTGCTGTGGGTGCTGCCGTGACCCACCCACTGTGTCATTGTGCTACTTCTGACCCAGCTGCTGCTGTGGGTATTCCATGACCTACACACTGGTAATTTTTCCCCCTCGTGGCCATTCCTGTTTTTTTTCCACCTCCAAATGTCATTTGGGCCCCGTCTACCTCATGTTTTCTGGTCTGCGGGCCCGGGCCTCCACACTTTTCATTGTCCCACCCCTTTTGGGGCCCACTCCTGTTTTTGCCCCCCCAAATGTCATTGTGCCCCTGTCTGACCTCACGGTGCTTGGGGGGCTGCCGTGACCTACCACGTGTCATTTTGCCACTGTCTGACCTCATCGCTGCGTGGCTGGCCGTGACCTACACACGTTCATTGTGCCACGTCAGCCCCCATGCTTGCGTGGCTGTGCCTGACCTACACACTGTGTCCTTATCCACTTTTGACCTCAAGCTGCTGCTTTGGGTCTGCCGTACCCACACACGTGTCCCTTGTGCCACTGTCTGACCTCTGCTGCTGCGCGTGGCGCTGCCATGACCACACACTGTGTCTTGTGCCACTTTTGACCCCCTGCGCTGCTGGGGCTGCTGCCGTTACCTCCACACTGTGTCATTGTCACTCCACCTCATCGTTTTCTCCTGCCGCCGTCACCTCTACCTCTGCATTGTGCCACTCGTGGGTACTCCGTTTTTGCCACCCCCAAATTGATTGTGCCATTTTACCTCATGCGCTGCTGTGGCTGCGCCTGACCTAGACACTGTGTCATTTGCCACTCTGGGGGCCTATTTCCTGTTTTTTTTCCACCCCAGAATGTCATTGGCCACGTCCCGACCTCTTGCTGCTGCTGGGGCGCTGCCGTGACCTAACACTTTTTATTTTCCAACCCCTGACCCATGCTGCTGCTTTGGGGTGAGCCGTGACTCACACTGTGTCATTGTGCCCTGTCTGACCTCATGCGCTGCGTGGGTGCTGCCGTACCTACACACTGTGTTTGGCCACTGTCTGACCTCATGCTGCGCTTTTGGGTGCTGCCGTGTCCTACCACTGTGTCATTTTGCCACGGTCTGACCTATGCTGCTGCGTGGCTGCTGCCGGACCTCCCCCACTGTGTAATTGGGCCACCTCGACCTCATCGTGCTCCTCCCCCCGTCCCCCCTCCACCTCTGTCATTGTGCCACCTGTGCCTATCCAGTTTTGCCACCTCCCCAAAATTTATTGTCCCCTTTTGACCTCATGCTGCTCGTGGCGCTGCCGGACCTACACACTGTGTCATTGTGCCACTGTCTGACCTCATGCTGCGCTTGGGTTTATGCCGTGACCTACACACTGTCAAGTGCCACTGTCTGACCTCATGCTGCTGCTGTGGCGCGCCGTAACCAAAACACTGTGGGCATTGTGCCACTCTGTGGCCTACTTCCCGTTTATGCCACCTCCAGAATATCATTGTCCACTCTCGACCTCATTCGCTGTGGCTGCCCCCCCTCAACCTCCAAACTCTTCACTAATGTTTGCCACCTGAGCTCTCAGCTTGCTTTTTTTCCAGCTTTTTTCTGGCATATTTATCAACTACAAACCCCCTTTTATTTTTTTGTCATTTTGCCCCTTAAGTCCCAGGGGGTTTTTTAAAGGGAAGGATTTTAAAGCGGGCGGCATCATGGCTGTCATACTAAAACCAATATTGTATGAAGACCAAACCAAGCTCCCTCTGCATCTTTAAGCATGGCACAATGTTCTACAACACCCTGCAGGCTCTGTGCAGCCTGGAAATAGCTGTTTTATAAACGTGATTCGTTCCGAAGTAATTCGGGACGAAGTAATTTTTTGCCGAGAAATTCGGCGAAGTGAACGAACCGAATTTCGGGAAATTCGCCCATCTCTAGTGATAACCATGTGTTTGTTTTAACGAATACATAGTACATTGCAATACTTCTGTACTACAGTGTAAAATGTCTTTCAACATTAAACTGACAGGAAGACACGATGATGCAGTGGTGTGAAATGCGTGTTGGGAGTGTGTGGGTAACTAGCTGTGGACACTGATGTGCTTGAATTTTGGCACATATTATGTATAACTTTTAACTGTTTTTTAAAAGGTATCTATTATAACTTTATGTTTCTACACATTTTGTATGCACTTGTAAATTTATCGTTATATGCACTGTATAGTTATAAATTACCTTATTAATCAATGGCCCAGAAATAATTTTAAAATTATACATAATTTTTTAAATGTGTTAAAATTCAATTTTTTATAATATTTTTTTTAAAAGGTTGGTTTGCACTGTGGGGTAAAAAATTTTTAATAAAGCAAACTTGTTTATAGTATAATTAAATTTAAACTTCAAACCCCCCCTTAAAGTCTGTGGGGGGAAGAGGTTTCCGGTTAATTTTTTTTACCCCAAACAGGTGAGGAGAAGCTGGAAATTTCCATCCATAAAAGTAAACTGGATACGTGGTACAACTTAGTGAAGAAAATTTGGCTCGAAGAGTGACAGAAAAAAGATGAGATACTTCATTCTTCATTCCTTTCAATGGCTAACTGAAAAGATGAGGACAGCTTGGAAGCAGGAGCGTAGCTATAGGAGGTGCAGCGGTAGCAGCTGCTATTCTGAGGGGGCCCAAAAGCCCCTTTGACACATAGGAGATTTGGAGACGGTGCATTATACAATTACTGAACCCCCAAAACTGCAAAAACTGAACTTTTGGGCACTGAGTATGATTAAGCAAATCCAAGCACGCCGTATAATATATATCCATGTATGTGAGAGTTAGGCGTTATGTGAGCCTGCAAATGTCGCCAAATAACAGCTTCTGGGTGTGGGAAAGATGCGGCCAGCAATACCATACTCCCTAACTATTGATGTCTATGGAGAGGAAAATGCTATCTAACTAACAGTATGTACAGTACAGAGAGTGAGCTGAAAAAGGCGGTCACAAGGCAATACAGTGAAATATATAACATGGTCCTGTGATTTTTGGCAGCCAATGAGAGCCCTATAACTCAGCGATGATGTTTTTTTGTTTTTTTTTAAACATGTGTTTATTGATTTTTATATAAGAAGAACCATACAAAAACAAAAAAAAGGAAAAGAAACTTTTCAAAAGCCCCCAAAGGGGAGAAAGACATGCAAAGCTTCAAAAAAAATTTAAAATTTTTAAAACTTTTTCAGTCATGTCATTTTTACTATAATAATCCGGGAAGTGGAAAAAGGGCCCTTTAAAAAAAGAGACTATGTCGGGTTCATGAAAAGGGCCCAAACCACATTTTTCCTGTGGGAACAGTGGGGACCACTAAAAACCCCCAAAAACCCCCCACTTTTAATAGGGAATCGAAAAAACCCACCGTAGAAATAGGGCCCAAACCCCCAAAAAAAATTTCCCTAAAGCTGCGTAAAACATCAAACATCTAAAAAAAAATTTAAAAACCTTTTTGTTCCCCAAGAGCCAAAACTTGTTAACAACGGGCATATATTTTACAAAAGGGGAATAAAGATATTTAAAACCCTTAAAATTGTCAGGGGGGGCCGCGGCCCCCGCTGCGCCCCGCTTCCCCTCTCCCTCAGGGCTCCGGGCCCGGGGTTTTCCGCGGCTGCCCGCGCCCTTCTCCCTGCTGCCGGGGCTCTGGGCGCGGTCCCCGGGGGCGCCCGCGCCCCATCTCCTGCTGCCCGGGCCCCTGGGGCCGGGTGCCGCGGCTGCCCGCGCCCTCCCCTGTTGCCCGGGCGCCGGCATTTAACCACCCACCCCCGGGGAAAACCCTTTCCCCCCTTTTTTGTTCCGGCCCGCCGCGCCCCGTGCCCGTGTCCCTGGGCGCGCGCGCAACGGCTGGTCGGGTTTTTAAAGGGGCCAGCCCCCCATTTAATTTGGGTTTTTGCGGGGCCGCGGGCCCTTTTTTTTAAGGTACACCCCCCAACAAAACCCTTGGGCCAAATTTCTTTGGGTGTGCCCCCATTTTAGTTTAAAGTGTTTTGAGAGTCTTTTTTCTTCGCCCTTTAAAACCAGTCCTTGCTACTTTTCCTGACCTTGCCTTTTTTGCCGCCCGCCCCTGACCGTCTGCCTGTCTCTGACCACAAACCTCTGCCCCTCCCCCGACCTTCTCCCCTTTCCCCGACTACCCTTTTCGGATTAGGGACTCTGAAACCACCCCCAACAAACCCGGGGGCCGCCATCCCCTAGCAAGCCCACGTCGGGGGAACACCTGGTGGGCCCACACGCCCCCACAAGCCCCATCCCGCTTTGCGGGGGGCTCGGTAAAAACCCCGGGGGGGGGCTACTTAGACTCCCTTCCTTGACGTGGCTTTACCAACGCTAGCGGGGTCCGGGGCGAATCCACCAAAAAACCCGGTTAAAACAGTACAAAAAAGGGGGCCCAAAGGATTCCCCCGGGGTCCCCTTCTGCTGAACCCCGGGGATTGGACGGTTTGCCCCCCAGCAGAGCCCAAGCGGGGTCAACCACCTCGTGGCCATGATGCGGGAATCTTGGCAGTCCCTTTTTACCGCCACCCGGGCCGACTCCCAACCGTTTTCGCCAGCACCTGTTGCCCCTCCCAATTTCCCCGGGGCCCTTCTCTGCACCCTCCCGCTCCCCCTCTCCTAGAGGGAGACCCGAAGAAGTGCAGAGGTTTCCCCTAAATCAATGCCCTTTCCACTTTGAATGTTTTGGACATAAATTTCCCCCATTTGAGGGGGCTAAAGGGGGCCTTTCCCATTATTACCCCTCCAAACGGGCAAAGCTCTGGCCGGGCCACCCCACTAGGGGGAATCGGGGAGCCCCCGCCATTTTAATCGGGAAAAGGCTTCCTCCGGGGTTTCCCGGGCACGGTCTTCAAAGGAACCTGCCGTACCTCGCCCCCGGCTGCTGCTTTGCTTCGCCCTTTTCAGGGTTTTTTCCCCAATGTGGGACTTAAACTTTCGTTCCTACGTTTAGTTTCAGAACTCGACTGGAACAACGGGGCCGGGTGGCGACTTTCTGGCAAGGCCTCTGGGAAACGCGTTAAAGATGGGGGCTCGGGGCTCGGGATCTCCCTTTCCTCTTTGGACGAATTGATTGGGCTGGCCCCCCGGGATCGACTTTCGCTTGGCGTAAGACAACAAAGCTCCGCCCCCCAACGCGAGCCCAAACCTCACCACTGCCGGCCGCTTTTTTTTGGGGGCTGTCCGGGCGCCCGGGGAGCCTCTCTAAACCGGGGGCTCCCCGGGGGAAGCATCCCTTGTGTGCAGTGGGCCCCTCTCCCCGTCTAAAACCTTTTCCGGGTTACTTGGGGAACTTCGCCGACAGTACCTTTCAGGCCACCCGGCCTTCCGGGACTCGGGGTCCGCGGGTAATTTTAAATTTAGCCATGCACTGGTGTCAAATTTTCCGGCTTCCAGTGACCCCCCCGCAAAAACCATTTTTTGTCCCCTTTCTGTCATGGCGAATGCCCCCAAGGATCCCTTTTCCTTTCTGCACTGCCCCCCTCACCCTGCAGAGGGGGCGCGCAAACACCAAAAAAGGATGAAACTCCCCCTCCGGGGCCTCTTTCCTCTTTTTGAGACCCTTCGGGCCTTCCCCGGGTTCAAACCATGCTCCGACCCTAGACGGGAAAACCGGGGGGGGGGGGAAAAAACCCTTTCTTTGGGGGCCCCGGGCATGTCACCCCTCGATCCCTTTGGGGCACTCCCCCCTGCTCTGGGGGTCTGCTTCTAAAAAACCTTCAAGTCTCGCCATCGCCTGCTCCTTACCAGGTTTTTTGCCGACGTTTTCTCCGAAAGACAAGCCAAACTTTTTGGCCCCCCCGCCACCGGCCCCCCCCTCCCGGACTGCCCTATCGTTCTGCAACCCGGTACTAACGCCCCCCCCGGGGCAGGGGTTTCCCCCCTCTTTGGGTCCCGGAGAAAAGGCGATGTCGGATAATTCAAGAAAACCCCCGCAAGGCTTTAAAAAACGAAAAGTCATCCTCACCTGCGGGAGTTTGGTTTCCCTTTCTTTTCAAAAAAAGGGGTTTGGGAACCCCCCGGGCCCCTTGAAACGTTTAACGGGGTCAAAAATAAATAACCTTAAAAATCATATCCCCTGCCTTTGTTTTCAGAGCTATTTGACCGCCTACGGGGCGAAAAAATTTTTCCCTCAAAATTTGGCCCCTTCGTGGTGTTTAAAAATTTTTGATTTCTTATTGGGGAAAGGGGCGAGGGAAGGGAAAACACCCTTTTAAAACACCCGTGATGGCCACTTCGAATATTTTGGCCCAGGGGCCCTTTTGGCCTTTGAAACCCTCCGGCATTTTCCAAACTTCGTCAATGAAAATTTTCCCCGCGCCCTCCCCAATGTCTTGCCCATCTTTTAAATTTGGGAAATGACATCCTGATTTTCTCCCCGGGACCCCGAAGGTTCACCGAAATAACCCCCGGGCCGGGTGTCAACTCTCCGAGACCATCATTTGTATTCCAAAATTTTAAAAAATGCCTTTTTCGAGCCACTTCGTTCCCCTTTTCCGGGGGTACATAGCCCCTCGGATAAAGGGACTCCAGAGGCCCCTTTCAAAATTTCTGCATTCTCCCAGGGGCCCTCGCCCCAGGGGGTTTTCCGGGGCATCTAACGTTTTCTAGGTTTTTCAAACCTACTACAGACAGTTCATCCCCCATTTCCCCAAACCGCTCGGGGGGCCCCGCTGGGGGCCTGACAAGAAAAAAACCCCAAACCCCCAAAATCCTGGTCTCCCGAAGCTCAAGAACCCTTTTGACCATCTCAACCGCTTTTGCTTCGGCCCCCGGGTGCAAATCTCCCCCCGGGACCCACTGCGCCCGTTTTTTTCTAGAGGTGGAACCCCCCCCCCTTCTGTAGGTCCCGGGAGCGGGTCCTTTTTGAAAAATTTCTCCTCCGGAAAACTGCGTATTTTGCGGATTCTTCTCAAGAACCTTCACGCCAGCCGAGCGAAATTATTCTATTGGAGATCGTGAACTATTGGGCCATTAAATTGGCCCAAAAAGAAAAGGGGGGGCATTTGTTTTGGGGGGGGCCGCCAAACCCCTTTTGAAAAACTTTTACAATCACAAAAACCCCCCTCTATCTTTAAACTGCTCAACGGCTAAATCCTTTGTCAAGCCAGGGGGTCCCCCTTTTTCGTCTTTTCCCCATTTGGGGGCTTTTTTTCCTTCACTTTCGGCAACCTGAAAGAACTCCCGGGGGGGATGCCCTTTCTCGATCCTCTGACACTGTGGCACAGAAACCTCTGCGCATAAAAATTCCTCCAGAAAAGGGTTTCCCACGGCAAACCCCCCCTGGGGCTTAAACACCCCCCCTCCGGGAAAGGCCTCGTATTCTAAATTGGGGGCACCCCTTCCCCCTGCTTTTCCTCCTGGAGTGCATAAAAACTCTTCGGTTAATCTCCCCCCCTATTAAATGGTTGGGCCCCCCCTGGCCCCATGATGTTGAGATTATTCCTGGGGCCCGCACCTCCGGTGCTCGCAACAAGGGCCCTCGTCTAAAACCCTCGGTCTACTACTACCTCTCCCCCCTGTGCCCAAAGGCCCTTGGCCCATAAACGGGCCCTGGACTTCATTTCCGACCCCCCCGGCCCCCATCGGGTAATACAGTCTTTGGGGGGGTGGGCCGTAGGTTCTCTAAAATTTTGGCCCCTTTTTTTCCCTCTGCCCGGGTTTTCCCCCCCGCCCCTTTTATTGGGCCCCCCACTTTTTTTTTAGCACGTGTTTCTCTACTGGCCTTTCCCCTTACATATTGTTTCTATAGAGGGGGTCCGTTTTGGGGTCTAAAATTTTGGGGGGCTCTGTTTTACTCAATTAAAAGGGCCGCTGGACTTCCCCGTCCCTATCACCCCTCAAAAAAACCCGGGAGGGAGAGGGGGTCAACCAAGTGGTGGGGACCTACCTACGACATTTTTTTTTCCCGCCCCCCAGGGTAACTGGTCGGACCCCCCTCCCCTGGGGGGAATTTTCCCTACAACCCCCTTTGGGCCTGAATCCACAGGAGCCTCTCCCTTTTTTTTTTGTCCCCCCTTGGGGTTTCATCCCCGCCCGGGCCCCTTTTCCCCCCTCTGCCTTCTTCGTGTGATGTTTTCCCGCCGGGGAAGCCCAAGTAAAGGGACAACAAGTCTCTCTGGCGGGCACACGTCGGCCCTTCTACGGGCCTCCTCCTCTTTTCAAACCCAGGGTGACAGGACCGGAGACCGGGGCCCCTATTTAAGCCGGGGGACAGGGTTTTGGGTATTTTCCCCAAATACATTCTCTTCAAAATTTCCCACTACAAGCTGGGTCCCAAGTATTTTTGGGGCCCCTTTTGGGGGGTACCCCTTTTGGCCCGTTTAAAAACCGGGGGTCCTACAAGCTCCGTTTGCCCCCATTTTGCTTATCCCGAACTCCTTCCCTGTCTTTGCTCCTCAAGCCTTGGTGCGGAAAACGCTTTCCTTTCCCCTAAATCTTCTCGCCCTTTTCCTGGGCCGATTCCCGATAACATCTTTGAGGTCAAGGAGGCCTGGGGAGAAGACAGTGAGGGGGGAAACGGTTTTTTTTCCCTTTTCGACTGGAAGGGGGTTTGGGCCTGAGGAAACGTTCATTTGGGGAAACCCGAGGCCAACCGTTCCCCTGACCTCCTTGCTAGGTTTTTCCCAAAAAAAGGGGGGGACCTAAGGGGGGGGGGGAAACCCGTCATGGGGGGCCCCGGGGACCCCCTGGGGCCCCCCCCGGGTCCCCCCCTCGGGCCCGCAGGGGTCCCGGCCCCGGGGGGCCGCGGCTGCCCCCGCCCAACTTTTCCCCCGCTGCCCCGGGGTCTCGGCCGGGGGCCGCGGCTGCCCGCGCCCATCTCCCTGCTGCCCGGGGGGGGCCCGGGACTTACCACCAAAAGCTCCGGGGAACGCTGCCCCTGGGCTGTTCCCCGGGCCCCCGCGCGCGTTGGGCCCCGGGGGCCTAGGGGGCGCCCCGCGGCGGGGCGGGGGTTTAAAGGGCCAGCCCCCAGTAATTGGGTTTTTGCTGGGGGGCTTTGGGCCTATTTTTAAGGGACAACCCCCCCAACCCCACCTTTGGGAGTTCGTTGGGGGTGCGGCCAGTAATTTGAGTGTATTTAAGGCTTTTTCTGATCCCCGGGGTACCAGTCCGTTTTCTACGTTCCTGACCTTGCCTTTTTCCCCCCGCCCTGACCGTTTGCCTGTCTCTGACCACGAAAACCCCTGGGCCCCCCTGCCCTGACCTTCTTCCTTCCCCCGACTACCCTTCGGATTAAAGACTCTTACCCCCGCACAAACCCCGGCCCCATCGCTAGGGAAGTCACGCAGGGGGAACGACCTGGTAGCCCCACGCCCCCCAGGGAAGTCCATCCCGCTTTTGGGGCGGGCTCTGGGGAAAACCGGGGGCTACTTAGAAATCCGTTCCTTGACGTGGTTTTTTTTAAACCCAAAGCTAGCGTGGTCCAGCAATTTCCACCATACCCTTAAAAACAATTACATCTCCAGGGGCCAACAAAGATGTTTTTTACACTTCTCTTTTTTGATTTGATGGGGCCCCCAAAAGGGGCAGAAAAACCACTGAAAAATAAAAATTTAAAAAGTTTTCGTTCGGTTTTTGTTCCCAAAAAAACGAGAAGTTTTACAAAACTTAACTTTTTTTAGAACTGTTTTATTTAACCTATTTAACCCTTTTAGTTCCTTTTTTGGTTTAAAATATTCCCTATTTTGTTTCATTTTTTGGGCCCCGTTTTTAATATTTTGCATTACATTTGGTGGGTGATTTTTTTTTGGTTTTGTTAAAAACCATCTATTTGTTCACTTGTTGAACTTTTAAACATGCTATGGGGCGAGAACACACCCGCCACCTTCCCAAACTGCCCCCTTATTTTGGGGACATTTTCCTCTTTTTGGCTCCTTTATTATCTCCAAGTAAACTCTCTTGGGGGTTCCTTTTTTCGGGGGCCCTTTTCACATGTCAAGGGACCCATCCTTATACGGGATCTTTTTGGGGTCCTCAACCCCCCCCTTTGGCATTTGATCATTAAATTTTGGCCTCCCCTCTTTTTCACCACACCCACGTGGCGCCAGGGAGAAAACTTTCCCCCATCTTTTTACAGGTCTCATGTCAACAAAATTTCTTTCTGCGCATACACTGCTCTTTGGTGCCAGAAAGAAAGGGTTTAAATTTGGGACCGATTCATAGCACTGCAACATCCACTACCTATGATCATCATCCATCGTCCCCCAGTAAAAGGGTTTCCCTTTTAGATTGAGGGGGGCAAATTCAAATTTGACCTGTATCCGACCATTTCAGAACCAGCCAGAATCGAAAATCACCCAAAAAAAAAAAAAAAAAATTGGTAACAAATTAAACCCTAACCCAAATTTAAAGGGGTAAATTTAAACATCCCGCAGAGTTAACTTAATTCTCTGGAATTTATACTAATGCTGAAGTATTAATTATCTTGTTTTTAGTAGGTTCCTAAACCCAAATTTTAAAAAACAAAATACAAATGGGTTTAATGCCCCTTTTCCCTATTTTCCCAAAGACCCAAAGTTCAAATTGGGGAATTTGCCATTTGTTTTAGCAAGTTTTAAATCTAAATTTATGGCACACAAAAACGCTGGGGCCCACTTGATGCAGTTGGATACAGTAAAAAGTCATCTGAATTTCAGTTAAATTTCGTTTTTTTTAAACTGATAAACTTATAATAAAAATTTTTAATTGTTTCAACAAATTTCCCATGACATCCAAAACGTTTCCAGCAATGTGCAGCTACATGAATCTCCTACGGTGGTACCTGCTGACGGTAGAAAATTAGGTTTCTTTAAAACAAAATCTTTACAGGACACCAGCGCTGAGTTTAATATAAAATGGAACAGCAGAATTTGTCATTACTGTACAAATATTTCTACCAAAAATGGAAAGACCCAAAAAGCCCAAAAAAATTTAGCTTCAAAAAAGGGAAATGTACTTGTCCCCGAAAAACCCTTTGTCAAACTAAATTAAAGCAGTGCAGCAGCACATCTGGACATTGTGCAATAGTTTAACTAGCTAAATGTGAAGCATTAAACAACATTGTTTTAGGGTTTTTGGCAGCTATTTTACAGTACAACGACAGTTTTACCAGAGGTTGTCATTCTAATACCTGGATGTCTGATATGAGGAAAGCACAGTCATCAGTGGAAAGGGACTGCAATAGTTCAATAGCTAAAAAATGAAGTGTGTGGGTGAGTGACCATTTAGCATACTAGTTTTATCTTGGTTACCCAATTTGAGCAGAAGTGCTACTAAAAGAGTAAACCTCCTGTTCTAAAACCAGGATTAGCTCTGAGTGGGCAAATGGAACCTGAGCCCACTGTGCTTCTCAGAACTGCTTTCATTTATCAAGGATACCCAACCTGTGGCTTTCCAATGGTTGCAAAACCACCCCAGGAGCTGGTCACAGTAGGAACAGGTGAGGGCTTCAAAAAGGCTTAGAAAATTACTTGCAAGAAAATAATATTAACACTAAAGTAGCCATATAGAATTCTTGGTTAGAACATTGATCTGGTCTGATCGCCACTTGGGATGAGAAGTGAAATATTTCTTTTTATGGCAGATGGGTTCATGTCTAATGGGCTCCCTCCAAAAAGGGGCAATCTTCAAAGCTGAAGAATCTTCTTTACCATAATAACTGAGTGCGACATTTATGAACAGGACTACGCCAGTTTTCTGGTGATCTGTTAGCCAAAAAAAACCTGTCGTAGCCCTGTTTGATAGCTGTATTAACAGTCATAGACCAAAACTTGGCACATTATGCGCCAAAGACGGCACTTTTGAATGCACCAAGGATATGGTCAAAGATATGTTATGCTATGCAGGACATACCACATGCCAGATTTATGAACCCACATTCGACAGGTTCATACATGCTGTTGCATTGTACACTCCTTCAAATCGATTTAGAACTGGTTTGTCTGTGTCAAGTTTCATAAATGTTGCCCTGAGAGTCTGTGGATTATTTGCCTTAGGAGCTGGTCACAGCAGGAACAGGTGAGAGCTTCAAGAAAGGTTTAGACAATTATTTACAATATAATAATTAATATTTATGTATTTTTAGGGTATTCATCCAGTCTGATCCCCTCTTGAGATCAGGTGTGAAATATTTCCTTATATTTGTTTATGCCTTATGGGTTCCCTATGTCTAAATTAAAAGGGGAACACAAGTTTAAAAATTACTTATTCCACTCACTTTAATTCACAATTTGTGGTTGATGGACATAAGTCTTTTTTCAACTGTACTAACTGGAGTTAGGGTGATATCAAGGCATAAAAATGAATGGCCTATCCTCACGATAAGCCATTAATATTGTACTGGTAGGGGTCCATCCCCACCAATCACCTGTTTGAAAAGGCTGCAATCATTGACCTAAGTCTGCAGCCTGTAAGTTTTTACATGTGCTTGTACTAGCACACACCATACTTTTCATAGCAGCTTGCTAGGTTCTGCAGCTTTTCCATACACAAGTGCAGTACATAACAAAACTGATGTGGAAAGTATAATGTGTGTTAGTACAATTTCATGGTAAAAATGAAGAGGCTGTAGTGTTTGGCTGTCAGCTGGTGGGTGGGGTTGCTAAGAGTCAGATTCCCCTGATCTAATATTGATGGCCTATCCTGGGGATAGGTTTTAAATTTTTAGTCTTGGATAACCCTTTGAAATTGTTCAGTCAATGGCTAGTCATAAGTTGGAGAGTAGAGATGTAGACACGGCCCATTAGCATGCATAGCTGTAAACATTGCCTGTACATCTCCCTCACATCTTAGTTCTGACAATGTTGGATGAAGCAGCCACATGGCTAGTTGAGAAGCTGAGGCGGACCTTCAGTACCTTAAAGTATGGAGGCCTGAGAGGGCACCAAGCAAGGTAAGATTTTAGTGTAGGTCCCCATCTGAACCAAGGTCACCTTGTCATGGTGGATAGGCCCTCACAGTTTTGATTAAATATGTGTGCTAAGAACCTCAAGCTTTCATGTATTCAAAAAGAGGCAGAAATGCATTTTAAACTATTTCGTATATTCACTTTGACTGCTTCTTAGCGTCTGTAGAGTGCTGCTGATATATTGTTGTGTTCAGTGTCGGACTGGGGTGCCTAGGGCCAACAGGGTGAGATGACTCTAGGGGCCCACCAGTTGAGTTTTAATGGGCCCACTGGTGGTGATTATTTTAGGGGCCCACCCTACAGCTACGGTAAATGACTGTACATGCCTCCTGCTTCTTGCATTTTGGCTCTCCTTCTATGCTTTTTTGCCTCTTCTCTTAGAATGTATATGGAGTTTAAAAATAACTTTAGGTCTACCATACTCAGGGGTCCCCTTTTCCCCTGTTGTTTTGGATGTGCTGATCAATTTATTATTTTAGCTGATGGCTGAAGACATGTATAGAGTAGGTAATGGCCTCAACGCCATGGCCAGCTGGGAGAGTAATGCGAGAGGTAGAATTTTTAATAAAGATTAAAAACAAATGTATTTAATTTCTAGTCTAATTGGCCGCTTAGAAATAGCAGACAACATTTTCAAGATGTAGAGCAAACATTATAAGAGGACATATGATTGTGGAAAATCTGAGAGTCAAGTTAAAATGAATACATTTCTCTTGAATAACAGCAACTGAGGAAATGCATAACTTCTTTCCTCCTCCAGCCCTGAAAATCTTGTTTTGTGTGAGACTTTTTCGAGTACGGACACCTGCTTGGTTCATTACATGTCTACCGTTCCCATGTAATATACAGTAAATACCGACAGGTACATACTGTAATAAAAAACTACAGACAATACAATGTAAAACTCAGATTCTCTTACTAGATTAATTGACTGAAAAATCTGATCCCAGTTTTGGAAAAAAAAATATGCACACAAAATAGCTAATGCCTCTTCCAATGGAGATGTATCTACCACACACTGTTGTTTAAGATGTTAAAGATCAAAGAAAAAAATTACCAGTTCATGAGTGAGTGCTGTGGATTCATTATAATGTGCTATTTGATCCCAGTTTTGGCAGTGTGATCAGAGCCGTCTTTACAGCATTATTAGCCCCTGGGCAAAGAACTGCAGTGGGCCCTGCCAAAATAACATGACATCACACTAGCCATGTCTCTAGCCACCCCCAAGCACACCCATATTATCACACAACGTATGTCTATACACCAGCAGCTTGCAGTCTACAAGACTATTTGGCAGGGCAGGGAGCCTTTGGCTCCATTCTCCACAATGGTTTTTTACTGTTTGCACATCCTAAAGATCACAAGGCATTATTGGAAAGGAGCTGAGAAGCTCAAGCGCCCTCTATTGGATGTAACAAATCCTCACTTTGCTTCTGACTCACTGATATTAGCCAAGACAGTATCACTCAATCAGGGCCGGACTGGGAATAAAAATCAGCCCTGGCACTAGGTCCCCAGCAGCCCACACACAATATCCGCTTAAAAAAATGTCCCTTGTTCTCGCAACTCGCCACTTTCTAAAATAAACAACAATATAAGGCTCCCTTTACACGAGGACTTTTGATGCATTTTTTATGTTTTTTGTGCTTTTTTTGTGTCAGAAAGGCAGAGTAGTTAATGCTGTACATTTCTGGACAAAAAAACGCATCAAAAAATGCACCAAAAACCGCTCCGTGTGAAAGCCCCCTAAACACAAGCAAGAAAGAAAAATTGGTGCAGAGAAACCCTCATCAAGAGTCAGGTGTGCACTTGCTTTACAATCCGGGACAAAGCCCACACTGACACAACATCAGCACCAACATAACCTACAACCCAAAATCACATCACCAGTAGTCAGGTCACCAATCACATGAATTACAGCACTGATTCAACACAGAAGAAAAATGCCCCCTGACAGCAGGACTCACAGGAGACGTCATCTTTTTTTTTTGATTGGGAGTTGTTCTCCTTTTCTCCTTTTCTTCCCCCCTTCCCTTTGCCCCGCCCCAAACCCAACCATGAACTTTTTTTCTTCCCCCTTTGTTTTTTTAAAAAAATTGTTTCTGTTCCATTCCCCATTCCTCTTCTCCTAGTCACGGTACGCATTGCAATTTCCCCAGTCTCGTTCTCCCCGTGCCACTACCGGGCGCCCCGTAATACCCATATCTGATTTCCCCACTTTTAACTAGCCAGGTATGTTGCCCCAAAAGTAACTAAGGAAAGGTATGGGTGCCCCCATTGGGTAGGTACTGGACCTCCCCCATTAATGGAGGTAGATGGGCTCCCCTAGCTAAAACTAGCCAGGTAGCTGGGGCTGCCCCAGTAACTAGCCAGGTAGCTGGGCTGCCCCATGTAACTAGCCGGGTAGCTGGGGCTGCCCCAGTAACACCGGGTAGCTGGGGCTGCCCCCAAGAACTAGCCAGGTAGCTTGGCTGGCCAGTAATAGGCCGGGGTAGTTGGGCCCCCCAGAAGTAGTAGGAAGCGGGGCCTTAGCCCGGCCAGTATACCAGGACTGGGGGGGGCCCCAGTAAAAAGCCAGGAAAAGGGGGGCTGCCCCATTAATAGAGGTACGGGGCGATTATAGGCACAGGGCTGGGTAATATAGCAGGTGGTTGGGGGGGGCCGGTAAATAGCCAGGTATATAGGGCGGCAGTATAACTAGCCAGGAAAAGGGCCAGTAATTTACCAGGGCCGTATGGTAACGGGGCCGTATTGGCAGAGGGCCGGTATTAGTAGAAAAGCAGTATAGGAGCCAGGGCAAAGTAGAAGGCAGTAAGGTGGCAGTAATTTTGGGGCCAACTTAAGGTGCCGGGGTTGTTAGGAGCCAGGGCCCAAAATGGGGCGGGCAGGGCCTGGTATATAGGCAGGCAGGGGCCGGGGTTATATAGACCAGGGCACTTATGGGAGACAGGGCGGGTATATAGGTAGCCAGGGCTGGTTATATAGGTAGCAGGGCGGTATAATAGGTAGACAGGGCAGTAATGGGCAACAGGGCGGTATATGGTAGCCAGGGCTGGTATATAGGTAGCCAGAGCAGATATGGGAGCCAGGGCGGTTATAGGTAGCCGGGCAGTATGGCAGACAGGCTGGTATTAGGTAGCCGGGAGCTGCAGCATGATATGGTACCAGGGCTATATGGAGAAAGGAGATATAGGTAGCCAGGGCAGATATGGGCAGACAGGGCTGGTAAAATAGGTAGCCAGGGCTGGTAAAATAGGTAGCCAGGGCAGCATATGGGCAGAAAGGGCTGGTATATATACGGCCTTTTGGTACAAAGGGGCAACGGGTTCTTTGTTAAATAAGGTAGCCAAAAGGGAAAGATCCAATTGGCAAGAAAAAGGTGGAAATATTAAGTAAGCCAGGGGCGGTATTTTTAGGTTTAGCCATTGGCACCATGAATGGGCAGAAATGGCTGGTAATTTATAAGTAGCCAAGGGCTGGTTTTTTTATAAAGGGTAAGGGGCCGGCACCCATCCCCTCAATTGGCCGTGCAGAGACCCTTTTTGTATTGGTAAAGGTGCCAAGGCAGGCCTTTCAACAGGACTGACCTGGATCCAAGGTAGCACAGGGCGCATGGATGCGCGGGCCTGTAATATGGGTTTTGCCCAGGGCACAGCATAATCAATACAGCCTTGGATAAACCCTAAGGTTAAAAGCACAATCACATATGGGTTAGCCAGGGACTTGGTTTTAATAAATAGGTTGGCCAGGGCTGTTAAAATTAGTTTTAACGGGCAGAGGGGACAGGTGCAAAAAGGGCCCGGGTATTAGGTAGCCAGGGCGCATATGGGCAGACGGGCGGTATAATAGGTACCCCAGGCAGCATATGGGCAAAACAGGGCTGGTATATAGTAGCCAGGGCTGGTAGTTTTAAAAAAAAAAAAAAAAAATCAATACTTACCTGAGGTCTCTGCTTCCTCTTCTGTCTTCCATGGAGGCCGCCGGCAGCAGACTGCAGGGCCGCGGAGCAGGCGCGCGATGATGTCATCACATCGTGCGCCTGCCCCGCGGGCCTCGGGACCTAAAACAGACGGGATCAGAAGATCCCAGATGTTCAGCCTCAGCTGCTGCTTGCACCGCACGGTGCAAGCGGCGGCCGTGATGGCTGCATTGCTGGGTCGGTGACCCGGCCGTGCAGCCGTGTGGCGAAGGGGGCCTGTCGGTCCCCTGCCACAGAGGTCCGGTCGCTGATGCGACCGTTGCGACCCCTGTAGCGCGCCACAGACAGGTGCCGGGACCCGGGGCTCGCTGGGGGGAAACACTGGTCCGCTCGGCGGGCGATCCAAACCGGCCCGGACCCCAGCGGCCCGCCGGGCACATGCCGGTTTGTCCTATGGGCAGTCCGGGCCGGCACTCAATCTACAGACAGCTGTTTCAGGGTTTTGCCCCTCATCATTGTAGAGCAGAGCAATACTGGCTGGCTGGGTGGGAGGCAATGAGTGGCTCAGAAAGGGGAATATCTCTCCTTGGGGAGAGCAACGTATAGGCGTGTGGAGATTGCCTTTTTACCCTCCACTAATCATCTGCATATCACAAGGCATTATGGGAAAGGAGCTGATGCAGATGCTTAGTGGAGGGCAAAAAGGCAATCGTAAAACTCCACACACTTATAAGGTGCTCTCCCCAAGGAGCGATATTCCCCTTTCTAAGCCACTCAATGCCTCCCACCCAGCCAGCCAGTATCGCTCTGCTCTGCACTGATGAGGAGCAAAACTCTACACACCTATATGGTGCTTTCCCCAAGGAGAGATATTTCCCTTTCTGCACATTCTAAAAACACATAAACAGTTAATTAAGCAAAGATAACCAAGGGATCCAGGGTATGTTTCTTGTATACCTGGAACAAACATAACACCACCAGGGGCCCCTACACTTGTGGGCCCCCCAGGCAACTGCCTAGTGTGCCCAATGGAAAAGATGGCCCTGAGTGTGATCCCAGCCTTCTCTTCTGAAATGTTCTATGTTATAACTAACCTAAGGGCCTATAAAGTAGAATCATGTGTATTGAGTCCCTACAGGTCGTTAAAGGCAACCTGTTAACCTAAACATGCTATCTGATCTGCCACCAGCATTTTATAGAGTGAGAGGAGAGTGAAACGTTATTTTGTGGGGAAAGATTCAGTAGAACTTGTACTTCATTCATTAATTTTTTGCTTATTTTTGATTAAGAAGTCCAGTGGTTGGTCCCATCAGTGACTGACAGTCTTCCTGGTATGAGTGTGTATACACTCAATTATTGATAACACCGCCTACTGAACTTCTAAATGAATGAATTCTACTGAATCTTTCCCCACAAAACTATATATTAATCTACTCTTGCTCTATAACAAGCTGCTGGCAGATAAGATAGCATGTTCAATATGACAAGTTCCTTTAACCCCTTGCCGACATTTGACCGACATTTGACGTACTGTTACGTCATAGTGTTGATAAGGGGCATTGTAGGGGCTTTGGCCACGGCATCTAAATGAATGACAAACAGTGCTAAGCACCAACCCTCACTCCGGTCGTGGCCCCCGCAAAGAGATTGCTTGGTCCCGATCGGCTAACATAGCAGCTGGAAGCCTACTGAAGGCTTCCGTCACTGCCATGTTCTTCTTCTTACTACTTGCTGCTCCAGGCAGGAAGTAGTAAAAGCGCCATGTTTGTACACCATATTTCATTGTCTATACAATGCAATTGACTGTATAAATGATCATGTCTTTTAGTGGTGAAGTAAAAAAAATAAAAAATGTGTCAAAGCGTAAAAAAAAAATTAAAAGTTCAAATCACCCCCTTTTTGCCATTTTACAAAAAAATACATAAATGATGATAAAAGGTTACACATAATTGGTATCGTCGTATTCATAAAAGTCTGATCTATTGAAATATAATTTATCCTGAACACTGAACACTGTAGAAGAAAAAAAATTACAAACACCAAAATTACGCTGTTTTTATCATTTCACATCCCCTAAAAATGTAAATAAAAGTGATCAAAAAGTCACATGTTTTCCAAGCTGGTAACAATAAAAAGTACACGTGAAAAATTTACTCTCACTCAAGTCCGTAACTAGAATTACAAAAAAGTTAATGTCGCAGAAAATGGTGCTGTGGCAAAAATTAAAAAAATAGAAAATGTTTGTATTTGTTTTTAGGGTATCAAAACATGACGGAAACCCTATATGTTTGGTATTGTCAGGTTCATATCAACCTGTAGAATACAGATAACACATCATTTATACCAAAGATTGAATGCCTTAAAAACAAAACTCCTGCAAACATGGCACAAATACGTTTTTTTCTCACATTTTGCCCCACTTACAATTTTGTTTTTGGTGTACCAGGATATTCTATAGTACGGTGAATGACACGATTAGAAAAAAATAAAAGCCTTCATATGTCTATGTAGGTGGAAAACTAAAAAAAAGTTATGGCTCTGGGAAGGCAGGGAGGGAGTGACCCAAAATAAAAAAGGCTGTGGTGGAAAGGGGTTAAAATATGGTAGTATAGAGCCTCCATGCACCAGTGTACAGACTTAATTGAATTCTGTGAGGCCAGAGATAATACCTCTTGACATGTGAAGTCAGATGGAGAATTCCAGAATTTATTTTCTATTGGATACATACAGTAATCAACATAAAAAAAGGACCTTTCAATTCCTCAATATGAAGTTCTAATGAAAAGGGCAATTCTAGGTGTACTTATACTTTGAGGAGCTCCGGTGCTGGACATTTTATGTAACTGTGATTGTACTGGAAAACTATGGATAGAACAATTAGAATAAACTAAACACAAAAGAGACATAACGCTTTTTCTAAATTGAACAGACACTGTATACCTCTAAAGAAACAGAACTGTTACAAAATGAAACAAATAATCTGTTTATAAAATCTATTGAAAAATGTTATTTTTTTCATTTAATGGTTTCTGGATGATTTATCTATAACTACTGTTAACCTGTTCTATCAATAGTTTGCCAGTACAATAACAAATATACAGGTGTCTAGCTCCAGAGCGCTATAACGTAGAGAACACTTGCAGGCGTTCTTCACAATTGGAATGATCCTGATCCTCCTTTTGACGCTGCAAGGCCGGTGGCTACAGCCGCTGTGGACCTTCCATAATTCAAGACTGCTGAGTATTGTGCTTTCAGGTTGCACAACATTGCTGAAACCACTTTATGTATTTCTACCCTTAAGGTGAATTCATACTGTATTAGCTGGCATTAGTTTTAAAAATGCAAATTTACAAAGTAATTCCATAATTTTCCCGAATTAGTGATTCCATGATTTTTTCCTGAACATTCAGCAGATCCACAATTTTTCCTCTACTTGGTTTGGAAAAACTCTTGCCATTACTAAAAATTATTTATTTTCATTTGTTCAAGGCATATTTCATTAAGTCAGAATTCTCAGCTATTAAAGTAAGAAATGTTTTATGTGATTTGTGTTTTTAATACATAGTTACAAAGCTGAGTAAACTTCCTTGCTTGTGATTGTTTCCACATTTTTGACAGGGGTTGTTACAGTAGTTTTCCTTACCTGCTTAGCCCCTATACAGCTCCAGTGTCAGACTGGGGTGTCTAAGGCCCACTTGTGGAACTTCATTCTGAGGGCCCAACTGTGGAGCTGATTGTGGGGGCACACCCAGGGCCACTTTAACCAAAGGGCAAACGGAGCTTTTGCACGGGCCCCCTGGCAGCAGCCGTACATCAAACTAAATAGGGGACAGCCGCCACTCACATTATGCCTCAGAACACCTGGGCCCTCTGTCCTGAGTGTTCAGAAGCATGTCCGGAGGATTGAAGGGAATTACCCTTGATCCCTGGGTCTGTTTGGTCTTATTAACTGCGCGTCATACCTACCTGTGGCCTACAAACCTATCTAGAACTTACAAACTTACCTATACAGGGCCTATCTACTTACCTGCCTGGAACCTACCAATCTAACTACCTTGGGTCTACCCACAAACCTACCTAGGACCTACCAACATATCTAATAAGGGTCTACCTACCTGGGACCTACCTACCTGGGGTCTTGCAAGTTTACCTATCTACCTAGGTCCTTACCTGCCTTTCTACCTACCTGTCTAGAGTCTGTTTTATGTACGTACCTGAGGCCTTGCCTAGCTCGGACCTTACCTACTGTTGCCTCTTCCTACTGGGGTCTTACCACATACTGGGCAGCCTACCTACCTAGATACCGAGTGTGTGTGTGAGAGGGGCTACCAATCTAATAGCAGGGGTTTGGTTAATTACAGATGTAGCAGAACTACACAGAACAGATATTGCACCGTGATATCACCACACAGAGTGTTATCTCACCTTTTTCAATGCTTTTCAATGGCCTTGGTTTACAGATAAGAGCAGATTACATGAAAAGCCGTGATATCACGATCAAGCTGTACTCTGCTACATCTGTATTTTGGGAAGACATTTGCTTAATTAAGGCAACCTATCTAAAAGGGGGGGGACTAGCTATGACTAGGGTCATATTTAGTATTCATGCTGACCTAGGCATGTTAGCTATGTTGGACCAGTGTTGGATCCATTTCTTTAATAAAATTGTCAATGAGGGATGTTGTCAGGGAATGTTTATTTAAATAAAGTGTTTTTGTGATGTATTTTTCTACCATTTTTTTTTCTCCACCTGTTAGTGAAAGAGGTATCAGACAGAGGTCTCTCTGTTACTAGCAATGGGGCTTGGTGTCAGCCAGCTGTGTTTTGTTTTTTTTTGTCAACCCAAGGTTAAAAACAAGCCCCAGAGCTAGTATACAGAGGCATCTGTCCAACACCTTTATTACTAACACTAGAAAAAATGGTAAAAGAAACACACTGACACAACACAAAAAACAGTTTGTTTAAATAGATTCTCCCCAACAACATCCCTCGTTGACCAGTTTATTAAAGAAGTAGATTCAATGCTGGTCTGATGTAATCCAATAAATCCATCATAGTCCAATAGGGAAATCTGTAGAAAAAAACAGGAACACTACAAAAAGCATGACAGTACTAAACTCTATCCTCTGCATTCCCTAGAGAACATGCATCGTACTTGGGACTGATCTTCTGGTTTACAATAGAAGGAGTTCAGATCACACAATTTGATTCTGAGGGGTACAGGTCATAGTCATAACACAATCTTCTGGGGGTTAGTTATTTGTTCCTCTCCACCCTCCTAGGAAACTGTGTCTCTAAGCTATGGCCTGTACAGAGGTGGGAGACAGTGTGTGTGGGATGTATATGGTGTGTGTGTGATATATGGGGATGTATACTGTGTGTGAGTGGTGTCTGCGAATATGTCCAGTGTGTGAGTGATGTATGTAGGATGTGTGTGAGTGGTGTATGTGGGATTATTCCACTGTGTGAGGGATGTATGGGGATGTGTTAGCGGGGCTAAGGCTTGTATTTTTGAGGTCTTCTCTTGACTGAAAGGTATACTGAGAGTGGGTTAGGGATGTCTGGGTTTGTGTTGAAAAAGATACACTTTAAAAGAGGGCAGTCTGAGAAAAAGGGGGGCATTAGGGAAGAATCTGTGTGAAAAGGAGGGGAAAATACACTTGCAAAGCAAAAAGAATGCATATTTTTTTCAAACATGTCTTTATATAATGTTAATCATCTTTAGAAAGCATACATGCTTTTAGATGTGTTTTTCCAAATGTGTTTTTATTGTTTCTTAAATGCACCACATAAAAACCACATGGAATTGCACCTTAATAAGTAAAAAAAAATTGTGTCTAAATGGATTACATTAGAAAAGGGGGGCCCACTCATGAAAATTTTGCACTAGGCCCACCAATGTATTAAAACAGCTCTGGGTGTATCCTGCAGCTACTGTACATGCTACTTATACCCTACCTCTTACTTTTTGCCTCTTTCTCTCTCTTTCTGCCTCTCCCTGTATATACAGTTTAAAAGAAACCCCGGTTTTTCCCTCTCATGGGGGCCCCCAGCGTTCCCTTTGTTTCCCCTGACGGCCATTGACCTTTGCACATCCAAGTCTGCCATAGCAAGAATACGGGGAAAAAAAAAAATGTTTCCCAAATCTTAACCACCTTCCCCTTCAAAAAAAAAGGGTTTTTTTTTTCTACATCCTCAGGTTTCCCTTTTGGGTTGGGATTATGAATCATAAAAAATTTAAAATTAAAATTGAAAAATTTCTAAATTTAAATTTAAAAACTGAAAAAGTTTTTGGGTGACTTCTGGGGAAAATAAAAATTTTAAAGGAAAAGTTATTATGACCATTTTAGACTGTTTCCTCTTATACTGTGCTGTGAGATAAGGCTTCCATCCCCTCCTTATGTCTTCTATCTTGTCTTGGTTTGTGTCTTGTTTGTTGTTGCTAGTTTAAATTAATGGTTACATTTTTGCTTAAAAAACAGCTATGTACAGTTGAAACTAGAAGTTTACATACACAAAAAAAAATACACTTATGGTATACATTTTTCACACTACCTAATGAAATCAATAAACCTTACCTGTTTTAGGTAAATAGATGCCAAAAACTTTTTAATTTGCCAATCCAAATAAAAAAAGAAAGATAATTTTTTTTAAGGCATTTTTATTACTTTCTGCAAAGTCAAAAGTTTACATTCAATAGGATTATTATGCCTTTAAACAATATGGGACAGCCCATATGATGATATCATATCTTTTGAAGCTTCTGACAGGTTAGAAGCTTCTGATAGGAATCTCCTGAATGTAACATCATGGGAAAGTCTAAAGAAATCAGCCAAGATATCAGGAAGAGAATGGTGGACTTACCAAGTCTGGTTCATCCCTGGGTGCAATTCAGATACTTGAAGGTGCCTGTAAAAAAACAATTATACGCGGTACAAACAAGATGGGAATGTCCAGCACATCATATCACTCAGGAAGAGATACGGTTCTTTGTCTAGAGATGAATGTTGCTTTGTCCGAAACATGTGCATATCAACCGAAGAACAAAAGCAAAAGACCTTGTGAAGATGCTTGCAGAAGCTGATAAGATTGTGTTATTATCCATGAAACGAGTACTGTAACAACATGGGCTGCAAGGCCACTCTGCCAGAAGGAGCCCGATTACTCCAAATGAAGCATATAAAGGCCAGATTTAATGTTCGCAAAGGCACACAGGAAAACAAAGACCTAATTTTGGAGACATGTCCTCAGAGATTTGACAAAAACTAACTTGAACCGGTTGGCCATAATGCATGTTGGGAGGAAAAGGGAGAAGCTTGGAGGCTAAGAACATCATACAATCTGAACACAGGGTGGCAGCCATCTTGTAGTGAGCGGCTTGTTATTAGTGTTGAGCGATTTTTATCGACCCAAAGTTGTAATCGGGCAAGGTTTTTTTTGTGTGATCGAAATATTCAGATCATGCGAATATTAGGTTAAATTTAGTGACATCATCTATTAAGATCGCGCACATTTCGGCGCTTCCTGTAATTTTGGCGGCCAGCAAATCAGATGATTACAGAATTAGAGCAGGGTGAGATGGTGTGCGACGTCATGACTGGGATGTATCTGGTTGCGATGGCTGGAAAAATCACATGACCTCGAATTACAGTAGAACTGCGTTTCCTGTTCAGCACTTAGTGTCTCTCAGCGTTCTAGGAATAGGACGTGCGTCTGCCTGTGGGCCAAACAGCTCAGCGAACTTAGTCTATGTCTGCACAGAGAAAGACACCTTTACTATTAGCTGTGATCCTTCCAATTTTAGTTAGAGTTGAGATTTGAAGCTTTGATGTAGTTAGCTAGAGAATTTTAAAGCAGCATCTACCGCTGTAATGTCTCGGTGGGAGCGGGGGGGGGGGGGGGCCCAGCGGGCGAAACACTGACAAGTCTATCTATAAGAACACTGGATAAAGTTCACCAAAGACTTAAGTGTAGACATTGTACACGCAATATCTTTAATTATTAAAAGTTTGCTATTGAATATTTCCTGGTTATTGGGCTGCAGCCGGATCTTATATTGGATACACATCATTTCTAGTAACTGCATGGTCTCTATGTTAGGTGCAAAACTCCACTTTATTATCGTATACATTTTCAGTATGTGTTCAATGTTCAATTTTACCCATTTATACTGTGTTGCTTATCCACCTCTTGCAGTTAAATTACCAACAGCATTCTTGTAGTCGAGCACAGGTTGTTTGTTGCCAAATACCGTGTATCACTACGGAAAAACATAACAGATACTGTTTTTTGAATTTTGCGCACCCAGCTTTGTTCTTGACACAGCATACACGTAAGCTTAAAACCAGCAATTCTATAGTCACCACAGGTGATTTGAAAGGTGCAAAAAATACGTGTATTATACGAAAAAATGATCAGATACGTGTTTTTTTTTGACTTTTGTGCACCCAGCTTTGTTCATTGACGCTAGCATCCACGTAAATCTTAAAACAGCACAATTCTATAGTCACCACAGGTGAATTGAAAGGTGGCAAAAGAATTACCGTGTATTATACGAAAAAACAATAACAGATACGTTGGTGTTTTTTCGACTTCTTGCCGCACCAGCTTTGTTTCATTGGACGCAGCATCCACGTAATCTTTAAAACAGCAATTATTATAGTCACCACAGGTGATTGAAAAAGGTGCAAAAGAATTTTTACGTGTAATATACGAAACATAACAGATAAGTGTTTTTTTGCCTTTTGCTGAGATTAACCTAGCTTGTTCATAGAGCAGCATCCACTGTAATTCTTAAAACAGCACTTCTATAGTCACCACAGAGTGAATTGAAAGTGCAAAAAATATACCGTGTATTATACGAAAACATAACAGATAAGGTGTTTTTTGACTTTTGCGCACCCAGCTTTGTTCATTGACGCAGCATCCCACGTAATCTTAAAACAGGCAATTATATAGTCACACAGGTGAATTGAAAGGTGCAAAAATTACCGTGTATTATACGAAAAACATAAACAGATACATGTTTTTTTACTTTTGCCCAGTCCAGATTTGTTGATAGTTACCCTTGCAGTTAATTTGAATCCAGCAATTTTGTTATTTGATTAGAGGGATTTGAGGAATAGCTGTGATTTGCCATCTTATAATAGAGGATTTCAAAACTATTCCATACCTTCTCAAATTTTTATATTTCTGAACTTGAGCGAAATGCAGGTGGTAAGCGAGCAAAGAGGGGGTTAGCACATGGAGGGTAGAGGGTCGGTGAGAAGGTGCTCCTTACAAATGATGGCGACAACACGCCATGCCAGAGGATCGTCAGTTGCAGGACCGTCAGGCTGTCATCCGCTGGGTCAGGGCCCTGTGAATCTAAGTAACGGAAACATCGTCGCCAATCTGTCATTAAGTGGGTTAATGCAAACCTGCATCTAGCGAGTCTACCTCCTCAGTCCTACCAGTCACGGCCTCATAATCGTCGTCATTCACATCATTCAGCATCGTCCAAACATGAAGCATCCAATGTCAACTCGTGTACCACTCACTGTGGATAATCATTGTCTGAAGAGCTCTTTGATGAAAAAATGCGGTTGGGGTCAGAAAGGCATGTTAAAAGATCAAAGAGGATGATTTAGTTGCTCTGACGCCCAGTTACTGATGCATCAGAGGAGGTGAAGGAAGCCGGACAATTCGCATAAATCCCGGGCGGTCGCAACGCCTTGCTGTGTCGGGTTCCTGTGCCCCATGCTTGTAGACGCAGCTTCTGAATTGCAGAAAGTCAGGCACCGGACCAAGTCACCTGTGTTGATATGATTGTTGATGAGACATTGTGGATCCTCCTGGTCTTTTTCCGCAGAATTTGCTTGCGAGCGCTTCATTCAGTGGACGAGGGAGGAAGACGATGGGGTAGGGTCTACGGGTCCCGCCTCAAAAGGGGAGAGGAGGCGGTCGCAGAAGTCCGCTGTGTATGATTCGCCAGCCACGGTCTGCTGCAAAAACCCCGCTCCTCGGCCTTATCGCCTGTCAAATGGTCCAGGACCTTTAAGCTGGGCATTCTTTGAGCAAGACTCTGATTCACCAGCGTTGTCATATGCCGCCTTTGCCCCGTAAACGCATAAGTAGAGGCAAAGAACCTTAAGTGGTAACACACCAACATGTCTAGTTCCACATGCAGCGAACTGCATGAGTTGAAATGGAGGGAACCACTTGGCAAAAAAGGCCAGACCGTCGCCGGCTCCAACCACTGTCACACCCCTCTGTCTACGCCCTCCTCCTCCTCGCCTCACACCAAGCGTTCCTCAGCTGCCCATGTCTCTCAGAGTCAGATGATCAGGGATCAGCTCAGCTTCAGGCGTCACACCGTCGCTCGAGTATCACCAGCACCACCAGAGGACCCTTCCTGGCCCTTCTCCTTCCGCCACGTTTGGGGACTACCTGACATGCGTACAGCGGACAGTCTAGCAGCATGACTTTCTGTCATCTCAGGTTTGGAGCAGAAGAAACACTTTAACCCAAAACCCATCCCAAAAGCCAAAAGCCTGAATGTCGGCATTGCAGGCTTTTGGCCTTGGAAATGTTTGCATTTACGTCTGGTAGGACACAGATGGGTTCCGCCTCGTCATGGGACCTATCTGCCCCAATACCAGATGCCGACTCAGGCTTTTCTTTGCCAGAAAAAGCCGTCCTGCCCTGGCCCAGCCACGTGTCATCTATAATTTCAAGTGCGCGTTGTCTGCATCTGTGTCCGGGAAAGTCCATCTCACCACCGGACACATAGACTAGTAAGCACGGCCAAGGCGCTATATCTCTGTGACAGCTCACTGGTGAGCTGGGTGGATGTCTCTGGAGGGTGGACGGTTGGCCTATGAGGCTTCGGCGCACGCTCTTCAAAACAGCAGGGATGGTGCTGGGCTTTTCCCCCAAGGTCTCTGGTGGCATCCCCGTGCCCATGAGACACAGCGTGTTGAAAATTAATCTGCCCTTGGAGACAGTCCACACCACAGGTTCAGGAGCTGTGAAGGCTCTCCGCAACGAGACCGAGCGCATTGGCTGGGTGACAAGAACCTTGTGCAGGCAGGGTGGTGTGCGATATTCGGCGAAAAATATGCTGGCCGCCCTTAGGATCGGTAGGCTGGAGCACATCCCTTGCCTGGGCAATGTCCCACTGACCACTTGTCGTCCAGAATTTTCTAAAGAGCTAACCCGGGGTCTGGACTGCCTGCTGAAGAAAGGCTCGAGGTCTGAGTTCGCACTTCCACCGTTCGCACCCTGCTTGTCCCCGCCTGGCTGCGTTGCAGCGGTCAGCTCGGCCCTCCACGTCATCCGTTCATTGTTTGACGTGGCAAACCGCTGGAATTCCACCATCCACATTGCTCCAGCGATTGTGGGGGCAGCAGGCAATGCATTACACAGTATGATGTGACACATGCATGGACAAGCAGCGGCGCGCGACCTCGGGGTGTTGAGCCACGAGGTTGGAGGCAGGTGAAAGAGCTCTCCACCATCCTTGCCAGTTTTCAAGAAGCCACCAAAATGGTCAGTTAGCGGACGATGCCCTGTCAGCTGAGCATTGTGGTGATCTTAGTTCTTGGGAACGATCGTTGGACACTCTGAAAACATCAGGTCCCGCCAGCGACGGAGGAGGAGCACGGACAAGATGCAGACCGGAGCCTTTCTCTCCGTCAAATCCACAAGGCCCGACGTTTTCTCATTTTATCGGTCTTCATTAGGCCAGTGGTTCAGGGTCCAGAGCTAGTGCAAGTCAGCACCTCAGCTCTCAGGGTGCATCATCTGAGGCAAGTCAGGGCTGTTCCGGGTGTGTTGAAGCTGTGCCGGAGGAAGCGGAGGAGGAGGAGGAGGAGGTATTCCTAGAACGACGTCCCTGGCCTTGGAAAAGAGGTTGGCGTGAATTTGGGCAGATGAGAGATGAGTTTGCTAGTGCATTCGACAGTGGGCTGGGAATCAAGGCTCTATCTCTGCACATGAGTGCTATGATGCTCATTTCCTCCAACATGATCCTCGCATTAAGGCCATCAACATGAACAACAGTTTCTGGTTGGCCCACTCCTCCTGGATCCCGGTACAAAACAAAACTCAGCACCTTTCCTTCCACACCAATAGAGAGTAAAATGCAGAAATGGAGACCTTGGCTGATTGATCAACTGGAGACATCTGTTGCGTAATGCCTTTCACCGTTCTTAAAATGTCACTCGTGGAACCATGCCAGCGCGTGACAGCAGTAGAGTGCCAGGTAGCCGTTGAGCAAGGCAGCAGCAGGCAAGGTGGCAGGAGAAGATAATGGGTTGACTCCTGGGGACAATCTTTATTTCACCTCACCAACGATGCAATGCAGGCCACTGATACACCACACAGAGACCAGCTTAGATCATGCGTGCCGACTATGCTGCATCTCAACACGATTTTTTGTATGTGTTCACGGGACCAATAGTCTTCTGGGTATCCAAAATGGACATAATGGCCGAGCTGGCTCGCCAACCGCCTTAGAGGTGTTGTCCTGCAGCAGCCTGCGTCATATCTGAGCGGACCTTCAGCACAGCCGGAGGGAGTCATTACAGACAAACGCATCGGCTTTCCGCAGATAATGTGGATCGTTTGGGACTTTCATCAGATGAAAAACAATTCAGGCATGATCTCTGATGTTGTTGTCGGCCCCAATTGCCGATAGGTCACCGATTAGTTGCTGGTCTACTTCCACTTTCCTCTCCAAACAGATAATGGTTCCTCTGAAAAACTTATTTTATAATGATCATTTCTTACTGCAATTTTTATTCTCAATTCCCAACAGTTCATTTTGCTGGTTTTGCTGTGAGGAGACTAAAAGACACCCAAGGTTCCAGACCAAAGAACCTTATTCCATTTTACTCACTTACATCTTAGAATTTTTCACATTGTCCAAGGTTTTTGGGGGGTCATGTTGCCTCACCAATTTTTATCAGTGGCTGGAAGTCATATTATAATTTTTTGGGGTCATGTTCTGTGAGATACAGCAATAATCATGGTCACTTGGAAACAGTAATGTGGCTTCTAAGTGGGCCATTTATCCTTCCAATTTTTAGCAGTGGGTCTGAGAAGTCATTTTATAATTTTTTGGGTTCATGTTGCTGTGAAATACTAGCAATAATCATCGGTCTTTGGAACAGAAATGTGGCTTATAAGTGGGCATTTCTCTTCAATTTTTAACAGTGGGCTGAGGAAGTCATTTTTATAGATTTTTTGGGTCATGCTGCTTGAAATTGCAGCCAATACTACAGCGTCCTATCTAAAAAATGTTGTTTCTAATAGACAATTTGTTCTTCACAAATGTCAAAAGTGGCTTCATGGGTCATGTTTTGAATTTTTGGGTGGCTTTGCTGTGACATGCAGCTAATACACAAGGTCCTATTCTAAAAATGTTGTTTTAATAGATCATTTGTTCTTACAATTGTCCAAGTGGCTCAAGGGTCATGCTTTGATTTTGAGCATTTTGCTGGTGACATGAAGCTATATACAGTGTCCTATTCTAAAAAATGTTGTTTCTCCCAAACAGACATTTGTTCTTCACAATGGTCAAGAGTGGCTCTCAAGGGGATGGTGCTGTCAGAAACAGGAATAGGTAGGACACTGTTAATGGACACATATTGCCAAAATTGACTTGTTTTTGCAAGATCTTAACATAGTATCCAATCCCTTTATGAGACAACCATTTTATACAATTTAAAAAGAGAAACAAAGACATGGTGGGATTCCAATCCGATTTTAAAAATGTGTTTTCTAGAATTAAATGTACTAAAAAACTTGCATGTACAAAATTAGCTGTTAAAACAAATTCCTCTGATTGTGTACAAGGGAGGTACAGGAAAACGTTGACCAGATGTAGGTTACTTTAGAGGAACAGTGGAGTATGGAGCACGGACAAGAACAAAGTACAGAGACCTTTCCTCAGCACGTTGAGTAAAATGAGAAAAAGAATGACAAGGATAAAGGGCACTGGTTGTATCAGGAGATGTTATACCACCAGTATTTCCTAGTGAAGGCTCAATGGTCCAACAACATACGGAGGGGGCACAAAGCGCTACCCAGGTGATTGACTGGTGTTACTGAGGAAGGCTGGAGTTCTCACATTCCGCTTCCGAACTCTGCTTCAAGCACTGCAAGTTTTCGTTTGATTGCGTCATCAGGGCATTTTAACCTGCCGTCGTGTAATAGGATGAAGGACGCACAGCCTGGACTCTCCACCGCACCCACTGTAACTCCGGACCTGGGTAGCTGTGGCCCAGCGACAGGTATTAGTCAATGTCCAGTGAAACTAAACTGGTGGTTGATAGACTCCTTTTTTCCGGCACTTTATAAAAGTGGGGGTCATGCAGGGTTTTGCGGGATCATGCTGTGGCAGGACAGGTATAGTCAATGGTCCAGTGAAACTAAATGGTGGTTGAAAGAACTCCTTTTTACGGCACTTCTTTTAAATGTGGGGGTTCATGCAGGTTTGGGGCTCATAACTGTGGCAAGGAAAGGTCATAGTTCATGTCAGTGAAACTAAAATGGTGGATGAAGACTCCTTTTTCCGGCACTTCTTAAATGTGGGGGTCATGCAGGTTTGGGGCTCATGCTGTGGCCCAGGACAGGTATGTCAATGTCAGTGAAACTAAAATGGTGGTGAAAGATCCTTTTTCCGGCACTTTTTAAATGTGGGGGTCATGCAGGTTTGGTGCTCATTGCTGTGGCCAGGACAGGTTTAGTTCAATGTCAGTTCAACTAAAATGGTGGTGAAAGACTCCTTTTTCTGGAACTTTTTTATTAATTGTGGCGGCGGTCATGCAGGTTTGGGGCTCAAGCCGTGGTCAGGAAGGTATAGTCAATGTCAGTGAAACTAAAAATGGTGGTGAAAGACCTCCTTTTTCCGCACTTTTGTAAATGTGGGGTCATGCAGGTTTGGGGCTCAATTGCTGTCGGCCCAGGACAGGTATAGTCAATGTCCAGTGAATACTAAAATGGTGGTTGAAAGTACTCCTTTTTTCCGGCCTCTTTTAAATGTGGGGTCATGCAGTTTGGGTGGCTCATTGCTTGTGGCCCAGGACAGGTATAGTCAATGTCCAAGTTCAACTAAAATGGTGGTTTAAAAAAGACTCCTTTTCCGGCACTTTTAAATTGGGGGTCATGCAGGTTTGGGGGCTCATCTGCTTTCCTGGAAGGGATATTCATGTCCAGTTCAAGTAAGATGATGGTTCAAATCATAAAAAAACTGGGCCTTCTGCACTTTTTGAATTTGTGGGTGATGCAGTTTAAGGTCATGCTGTGGTAAAAGACAGGGATAGTAGAAGGTGTGTAGGGTGTGTGTTTTTTTTTCTGTGGCTTTTATAACTAAGGTGTTGCCTAAGATGTAGCACGTATCCATTGATGTTGTGGATGTTAATTCAGCTTCTCCAGCTGTTTGGGTGTGAAGAATGAAGGTGTTGTTGCTCTCCCATAGGACTTTAATGGTCATCGCTCATAATAGAACTCTGGCTCACTATCGAAAACCTTAGCGTGGTGGCCGGACTATCCGACGAGTAGCCCGATGTCGATAGCCATACGTAATCGCTCAACACTAGTTGTTATGATGCAGAAGTGGACTGGGTGTTTATCAAAAATAGATGGGGCTCATGAGGAAAGAAGATTATGTGCAAAGTAATGAAGCAACATTCAAGACATCACCCGGGAAATTAAAGCTTGGGGGGAAAATGGGTTTTCCAAATGGACAGACCCAAAGCATACTGCCAAACGGTTCAAAGGGGTTTAAAGGGAAAAACCCAAAGTCAATATTTTGGAGGGGCCCATACAAGCTCGAACTCAACCTATAAAATTTATGGCCAAAGCTGAAAACACAGTCAAGCAAGGTTACCTAAAAACCTGGCTCAGTTACCCATTAGTCAGAGGAAAGGGCCAAAAAATTTTACCAACTTTGTGAGGGGCTTGTGGGAAATATCCAAAAGTTGACCCAATCATACATTTAAGGCATGCAACCCAAATTTAAAGAAATTATGTAAGCTTTTGATTTGCAAAAGAAAATTTTTAAAATTTCTTAAATATTCTCTTTCTCATTATTTGGGGATTTGGCAAAAAATTTTTTTTTCCTAATTGCCTAAAAAGGGTAAGGTTTAATCTGTTTCATTTTGATAGTGGAAATACAAATATGTGATTTTTAATTGTTTTAAACTTCTAGTTTCAATTATAGTTATTTAACATAAAACCTGAAAACTGATGTTTGTTTCTTTGTGTTTGGGGACACTTTTCTTTGTTGTACTTGCCATACTTTTTCCCAGCAATTTGCATAAGGAATCTTTTTCTTTTGAGTCATTATGCTATTTATGTATTTTATTTTAACTGTTAAAATTGATTTTATTGGTTTTTTTTTTTCAACATCAAACTTATTGTTTTGTATGCATCTCTTTCTAATGTCTTTTATTACTTGGCAAATAATACAGTTATACACATAAAAAAAGAACGGGTTTAAGATCCCAAGGATTTTTTGAGACAGCTCAATAATGATCTAAATTGTAAATTTTTCAGTAGGATATAAACATAGTGAGAAAAAAAAATAATCAACTTGTGAAACCCGCTGTGAAATTTGAGCCGATCTGTAGGAAGGGTTAAGGGCTGTACTTAACCCTGAATGTTTGTGAGGTACAGGGAGGGGTTTTTACTCCCGGACGTTTAATCTGCAAGTTGCCCCTGCAACAGGTGCATTATATTTAACCACATAAAAAACCCTCAGATTTCCCTGGAATTCCTGTCCATCTGGCTTCACAAAAACAACTTTTTCCTACACTATTCATTTTTAATACACGGGTCAAAAAATAAGGCCCATAAAGAATTAAAAAAAAAGTATGAAAAGGGAAAAAAATACTTTAAGTGAAAAAAAGCAGACTGTCAGAAAAGTAACCAGCTTCCCAAAGCATTACATAAAAATTTTTAGGTCGCGCGCACAATGATATGCCAAATGTTTCATAACTTTGAAAACTCCAACAGAGAGGAGTCGCCAAAAGCCAAGTCAAGCTACAACAAAGGTCCAGCCTTTTAGACTATCTATGCCAATCCTCCAAGCACAAAAACCTTTAAAAACTCCGTTGACTTTAAACAACCCCGGGGGTTGGCAAATTTAACGCACAATGTTCTGAACATCAATGCAGCATTTGCAGCGTACCCTAATTTTACAGATGCGGAGCGGAAACAATTTTCACAATAGCCAGGCCTCTGAAAAAGGCTGAAAATCAGTGCTCAATGAAACATGGGGCTTTTTTAATACAATAATTAGTACCATTAAATTTAAAGGGGACAAGTCGGAAAATTTGGACGCTGCGGGAGTTTTTTAGGCACATTAAATCATGTAAAAATGCGCCAGAAATCCAAACCTCTCAAAAATTTGCCATCAGGGATACCTTCATAGTAAACTAAGCCCCCCAAAAAAAGGGCATTGCGCCTCAAAGGCGGTTGCCAAATCCGGGGACATGCTATCATTGGGATGTATTTAATGGCCTCTTAATCGCATTGCCAACGGAGGCAATGACATATCATTACTAGTATATGTTTAAAGCGCCTCAATAGGGCATTGCTTTTTTGGAAGGCAACAGGGATAAAATTTTAGGTGCAACAATGTGTGTGCCGGCATATAATGCGCCTGTTTTTGGGGTTTTGAAAGTACATTTACATCGAGAATATGGAGTTTAAAAAAAATGGCATTTGCATATTGGGACATTC
>JAODAL010034049.1:0-44793 GCA_025379985.1 Phyllomedusa bahiana | reverse complement strand
GGGAAGGAAAGTGTGGTTTTGTTTTGTAGGGGATCCGGAGGGTGGCCACCAGAAAACTGTTGTTCATTTTGATGGCCTTAATGCGAGGTTCATGTTGAGGAAAAATGGAGCATCAAGACTCATGTGAGAGAGGGGCCCTTAATTTTCCCCAAGCCTTGGGTAGGGGGGCCTAGCAAATGTCTTCCACACATCTCCCCAAAAAATTTCACCCCAAACCCCTCTTTCCAAGGAGGGACGTCGGGTCTGGAATACCCCTCCTCCCCCCTTCCCTCCGGCACGTTTAACCCCCTGCTTCCCTCGATTATGCCCCCCTGAGAGCTGATGCCCCCGCCTTGCACTAGCCCTGGACCCCGAACCATGCCTAGAAAGACCGATAAAATTGAGAAACTGTGGGGCTTGTGGATTCGACGGAGAGAAAAATGTCTGTGTCGCTCTGTGCCCCTCTCTCCTCCGTTGCGGTGGGACCGTTTTTTCGAGGTCAACATCTTTCCCAAAAAAAGGATACCAAAATGTCATGTGAAAGGGCATCGTCCGCACTGACCATTTTGGTGGCTTCTTCAAAAGGAAAGGATGGTGCGGCTCTTTCCCCTGCCCCCACTTCGGTGGCTAACACCCCGGGTCCGCCCCGTTGCTTGTAGGCAGTGTCATTTTTGCGAAAATGGCTTGCGTGCTGCCAAAATCGTGGGATGGGGGTGGTTTCCAGCGTGTTGCCGTCAACAATGAGAGGTTTGACGGGGAGGCCGAGCTGACGCTGAACGCACCCCGGGGGGACGAAGCGGGGGTGCGCGGCGGAATGCGAACTTAGACTTCGGGCCTTCCTCAGCGGGCGTCCAGCCCGGTAGCTTTTTTAGAAATTTCTGGACGACAAGGTTCAGAGTGTGGGCAAGGGATGTGCCCGCCTACGATTTAAGGGCGGCCAGAGATTTCGCCCTTATGCACACAAACCCTTTCCTGGCACAAGGTTCTTGAACCCAGCCAGGTTGGTCTCGTTTCGGAAGCCGTCCCCAGCTCCGACCCCGTGTGGGGACGGTCTCCAAGACAGATTAATTTCAAAAACGGCCCGGTTTTTATGGGCACGTGATGCCCCAGAGGACTTGGGGGAAAGAGCCCCGCACCCTCCTGCGTTTTTAAGAGCGTGCGCGAGCCTGGGCCCTGTCACCCCCGAGACATCCACCCCCGCTAACCCCGTGAGCTTTCCAGAGAACGGCCTTGGCCGTGCTTACTAGTCATGTGTCGGTGGTCGTGGACTTTTTTCCCTCCTTGTGAGACAACCGCTTGAAATTTTAGGAATGTGGCTGGCCAGGGAGGGGGGGCTTTTTTTGGCAAAAAAAGCCTGTCGGATTTTGGTATTGGGGGGGCAAGGGCCATGACGTGGGGGAACCAATGTGTCCCCAATGGAAAGGCAAAATTTCCAAGGCCAAAACCTGGCAATGCAGACATTCGGCTTTTGGCTTTGGGATGGTTTTGGGTTAAAGTGTTTTCTTCTGCTCTCAAACTGGATAGACATGAAGGCTGGATGCTTAGACTGGCGCTGTACGCTGGGTTCATGTCGTCAAACTGGCGGAAAGGAGAAGGGGTAGGATAGGTCTCTGGTGGTGCTGGTTGGGTAGTCTTCGGGCTGACGGTGGTGATGAAGCGGAGGCTGATCCCTGATCATGACTCTGAGAGACATGTGGCAGCTGAGGAACGCTTGGTGGTTGGCGGAGGAGGGAGGAGGAGGCGGAGACAGAGTGTTGTGACAGTGGTTGTGGAGTGGCCGGCGTCGTCTGGTACTTTTTTGGCTTGTGTTGCTCCATTTCTACTCATGCTTCGCTGCATGTGACTGTTGACATGTTGTGGTTGGTTAAACACCTAAGGTTCTTGCATTTTTATGCGTTTACGGCAATGGGCGGCATATGTCATCGTATGGTATGAATCAGAGCTTGCTCAAAGAGGTTCAGGCTTGAGAGGTCCTGGGACTTTCTGCGCGGTGATAATCGAGTGAATGGGTTTTCCACTGACCGTGGCTGGGCTGAATCTTATCAGCGGTCTTTGCGACGCCCTCTCCCTTTTGAGGCGGGGACCGGTTACTGACACGCTTCTTTTATTTCTCTCTTTTCTTTTTTTTTTTCTTTTAATTATAAAAAAGTTTAAAAATTTAAAATATACCCATGTCTTTCCTCCTCAATCAAGTGATGAAGCGATCGAAAGCAATTCTGCTGAAAAGACCACTGTTTGGTATCCGCTATGTCGCGCATCATACATCATCATAAAGACGCCAGGTGACTTTGTCGTCCTGATCATTCGTGCATCGGAAGCTGCAGGCTAAAGCTTATTTGAGGGACTGCAAGGCGGTTGACGATCCGCCGGGATTTTGGCCTATTTGTCCGGCTTCCTTTCCTCCTCTGATGGCATCAGTAACTGGCGTCAGAGCAGAGAATTGTCATCCTCTTTTGGCTCTTGAATCTTTTAACATGCCTTCTGTTCCTATCCAACGCATTTTGTTCGCTCTCAAGAGGTCTTCAGAAATAATGGGATTTTCCTCAGTGGTGGGTACACGAGATGAGCAGTTGGGCTGCTTCAGGTTGGACGGATGTGATGATGATGATGACGACATTTGTGGCCGTGACTGGGAGGACGAGGAGGTATGACTGCTGGATGCAGGTTGCATAACATGAAGAACAGATGGCGACGCTGGTTCGTTGACTGAGATTCACAAGGGCCTGACCAGCGATGACAGGCCTTCCTAACGTCTGCAACTGACGATCGCTGGCATGTCGTGGTGCGCCAGTATGGTAGGTGACTTCTCTCGTACCTCGTTAAACTCCATGTCACCTTCCTCCCCTGTCTTTGTCGCTTACCACGCTGAATTTCGCTCAAGTCAGACAATATAAATTATTTGTGAGAGTATGGAAGTGTGTTGGAAAGGTCTCTTATTAAAAGACGCAATGCAAAGCTATTCTAAATTCCCTCAATCAAAATCAAAATTGCTGGATTCAAATTACTGGCAAGGTGGCTCTATCACTATACACAGCTGGCCCTGCGCTCATTTAGTGAAGAAAAGAAACATGTATCTGAAATGTATTACTGATATAAAGGTATTATTCTTGGCTCCTATCAACCTGTGGTGATTACAAAGTTACTGGTATTCAAATTAACGCAAGTTGGATCTTTCAACAAAGCTGGACTGAAAAAAGTGAATTAAAACACCTGTCTGAAATGTATACGGATATTATAAGGTATTTTGGCACCTATCAGTACACATGTGGTGACTACAAAAGTTTGCTTGGATTCATATATTTACAGGCAAGTGGCTTCTATCAACAGACTGATGGCATGCGCCAAAGTGAAAAATTAACATCCGTATCTGAATGTATACTGATTATAAAGGTTATTTTTTGGCACAATAAAAGCACGCATACTTTCAACCTTTTGGGTGAATACAAAGTTGCTTGGATTCAAATGTATCTAACTTTGCCAAGTTGATCTATTTCATCAAAGCTTGGACTGACAAAAGTGAAAAAAACACTGTCTGAAATGTATCGGATTTATTAAAGGTAGTTTTGGCCACCGTTATCAGTACTGTGTGGTGACTACTCAAAGTTGCTGGATTAATTTATTCTGCAAGCGTGGCTCTATCTACTCAGCTGGCCTGCGCAATAATGAAAATAACACGTATCTGAATGTATACTGTTAATAAAAGGTGTTTTTTGGCACCTTCAACCAGTGGGGACTACAAAAGTTGCTGGATTCAATCTAACTGCAAGAGTAGATCTATAAACAAAGGCTTGACTGAGCCAAATTCGAGAGTAAAAAACAACCTGTCTGAATGTATAGGATAGTTAGAAAAGGTATTTTTGGTAACCTTTCAGGTCACGTGTGTGATTACAAAGTTGATGGATTCAAATTTAAACCTTGCAAGGTGGCTTATATCTACACAGCTGGCCTGTTGTGCCAAATTGAAAAAAAAACAGTTCTGAAATGTTTACGGATAATAAAAAGGTATTTTTTGGCACCTATCATACCTGTGGTGACTTACAAGTTGACTGGATTCAAATCTAACTGCAAAGTAGATCTATCGCATCAACAATGCTTGATTGACCAATGCGTGAAATAACCCCTGTCTGAAATGTATACGGGATATTTAGAAAGGTTTTTTTGGCCCCTATCAGTTTACAACTGTGAGTGACTCAAATTTGCTGGATTCAATTTTAACTGCAAGGTGGCTCTATCAACACGCTGCCTGCGCCAAGTGAAAAAAAAAACACGTATCTGAAATGCATACGGATAATAAAAGGTATTTTTTGGCTACCTATCAACCTGTGATGAGATACAAGTTGCTGGATTCAAATTTAAACTGCAAGTAGATACTTTCAACTCAAAGGCTTGACTGACAAAAGATGAAAAAAGAAAGAAACACTGTCTGAAAATGTATACGGGATATTAAAAGGTATTTTTGGCATTCCTATCAGTACACATGTGGTGACTACAAAGGTTGCTGGATTCAAATTTAACTGCAAAGTAGATCTATGTCAAACAAAGCTTGACTGATCCAAAAGTGACAAAACACCTTGTCTGAAAAATGTATATGGATATTTAATTAGAATTTTTGGCACATTATCAGATACACCTGTGGTTGACTACGCAAAGTTGCTGGGATTCAAATTTATCTGCAAGGTGGCTCTTGATCAAACGCACAGCTGACTGCGCCAAAGTGAAAAGAAAAACACGATATTGTGAAAGGTATGACGGATAATAAAGGGTAATTTTTGGGCAGACCGTATGCAACCGCTGAGGTGACTACAAATTGCTGTATTCATATTTAAGTGGCAAGGTGGCTATATCAACAAAGCGGGACTGGGCCAAATGAAAAAGGAACTCCTTTCTGAGAATTGGATTACTGGTGATTGTATAAAGTGGGAGTTTTTGCACTCTAACAAATGACCTGAAGTTATAGAAGAAGATCTGTATCCGCTAATAAAGAGGCAAATGCAATGTCTAAACAAAGTTTTGGCTGTTCTACAATATCAGTATCCTTTATAGAGCTTGGTCTGTTGGTTGTTTCTTTTTCTTTTGCTATTTTTTGGCCCTAAGGGGGCCTTCCACCCGCTCCATCGCCGTGCTTTACAGCGGTAGTTGATCGCTTTATAAATTCTCTGCCTGAACTACCTAAGAATCTGCAAGATCTGATATAACATTACTTCTTAGGTTCACAGATTAAAAGTTAGAGCTGTCTCTCTGTGAATAAATTAAAGTATTTCGCTGAGCTGTTTGCTGGGACTGTTTGGACAGAGGCAGAGCACGTTCCTACATGCTATGTGCCGCTGACGGACACTGATCATGAACAGGATGGGCGGTGTCTTTGTAAAAAACGTTGGTCATGTGTTGTTTGTCCAGCCAATTCGCGAACCATACACATCCAGTCATGGCGTGCACACACATCTTCGCACCTGACTCTATTCTCGTAAGCAGATTTGCTGTCCGCTCAAAATGACTGAAGCGCGCTAGTAAGTTGGCTCGATATCTAATAGTTGTTGCACAGATTATAACCTAATTATCGCAGTGATTCTAAAAAATTCGTCACGTAAATTTACCGTGGCGATTTCTACTTTGTCGATAATAATCGATAACACTAGTCAGGAGTGGAATGGGTCCAAAATTCTCCTAATAGTGTTATAGCTTGTGGTAGAGGATTATCCCAAAGTTTGACGCATAAGCATAAAGTTTAGTGCAATGCTTACCGAAAAAACTAATGAATGTATGTTAAACGTTTGACTTGCAGAGTATTAAAATGCTTTCAAAATATATTCTCTTCTCTATTAGTCTGCATTTGGCAAATTTAGAAATTAATTTTGGTATCCTAATGACCTAAAATGGGTAAGGTTTATTCTGATTTCATGTTCGTATTAGTGACGAAAGAACATGCTATGTGTCTTTTTTATATGTTATGGTAAAACTTCTGGTTTCAACTGTATGTTATTTAGGGCTATTACACAAATAATCTGCTTGTTGTTATTCATTTTAAGTAAGGTAAACATATTTACCCTCACATTAACTTTTATTGACTAAAGTGTGAAGAGAGGGCGATGTGGGCTTTCTCAGCCCCCTTGTTCACATTAATGCCGTGTGATATGCAGATGGCTAAGTAGAGGGCGAAAGGCAAAACAGAAAACTCTACAAGCCGTTCGTTCGGTGCTCTCCTTAAGGAGGAGATCTTTCTTCTTCCTGTGAGCTACCGATGACCTTCTCCACACAGCCAGCCAGTATTTCTCTGATCTGCATGAAGAGGGACAAAAATCCCGTAAACAGCGGTTGTTTGTAGATGTGAGAGATGTAATGGCTGTGGCTAAAAATTACTTTTTGCTTTCTCAAGACATTCGGTGGGTCAAAAGCAAAATTGAGTGTTTTTTTGTTTAAAACATCAGAGGGCGCTGTTGGGCTTCTCAGCCGCCTTTCCCATAAATGCCTTGTGATATGACTGATGCTAAGTATGGGCGAAAAGGCAATAAACAAAAAATACTCTACAAGCCGTTCGTTCGGTGCATTCTTAATGGAGAGTATCTTTCCTTTCTGAATGCTATCCGATGCCTCCCACACAGCTAGACAGTATCTTCTCTGTAATCTGCACTGAAGTAGGAACTAAAATCCGCGAAATCAGCGTTGTATGTAGATGAGAAGATATGGTCTTGGCTAAATAAATCCTTTTTTGCTTTCTCAAGGACTCGGTGGGTTCACAAGCAAATTGAGGATTTGTTACTAATAAGCCAACTGAGGGTGCTGTGGCTCTCTTCAGCACTCTTTCCCATAATGTCCTGTGATATGCAGATGGATATGTAGAGGGCGATAAATGGTTCTAAAACAGAAAAAAACTTACAAGCCGTTCGTTCGGTGCTCTCCTTAAGGAGAGTTCTTCCCTTCCTGAGCGCTTAGTCACGTTGCCTCCTCGCAAAGCAGCCGTTATCGTTCTATTCTCTGCATCTAATAGAGGGATAAAAATCCTGTAACTGCGTTGTCTGTGATGAGAGTGTACTTGGCTTGGCTAAGTAATCTCTTTGTTGCAGTTCTCAAGAACTCGGTGGGTCAAAAGCAAATTGAGGATTTTGTTACAACCAATCAGATGGGCGCTGGGGCTTCTCAGCCCTTTCTCCCATAATGCCTTGTGTATGCAGTTGCTAAGGTAGAGGGCGAAAAGGCAAAACAGAGTATAAAACTACTACATGCCGTTCGGTTCGGTGCTCTATTAAGGAGAGTTATCTTCCTTCCTGGAGATTTACCCGCTGATGCTCTCACACAGTCAGCCAGGTATCTTCTCTACTCTGCACTGAAGTGAGGCCAAAATCCCGATACAGCTTTGTCTGTATATGTAGTGATCTGGCTTGAGCTAAAAAATCCTTTTTGCTTTCTCAAGACTCGGTGGGTCAATCATATTGAGGTTTTGTTACACCAAGACAGTGGGCGCTGTGGGCTTCTCAGCCTCTTTCCCGCATATTGCCTTGTGTTTAAGTGTAGAAACCTACGGCTGGCAGCTCGAAAAATGCACCAGATTGCATCAAAGTGGCTCGTGTGTTTGATAAAGTGAGTGCAGCTGGTCTTACTTTTAGACCAGACTTTTTTGGCTTACTTTCTACGCCAGAATTTTGGTGCACATTTTGACGTCACGTCCACTTTCCAATGAGGCCACACCTGCAAGCAAATTAGTAAATGAGGACCAATGTCTTTTTTTACTTTTGCTAATAAAAAAAATACCCTTTTTTGTTTTATTTACATGATTATAGGGGTAACTATCTTTCGTGAAATTTTTATGATGCAACATGCGTTCCGAGAACCTCTTTATATAGCGTTCGCTAACTTAGAATAAAGTAAGACCGCCTATTAGACTACTGTGTTGAGAATGTTTTAGGCAAGCTCCGTGACCCATGCAGAGGTGGGAGCCTGAGCAGAGCAAACCAGAGCTGCTTTTCAACTGTATGTGCGCAAGGCTAGGTGGGGGAATTTTGCAGGCAGCAGAGGCAGAAATGCAGAGAAAAGGAGGCAAAAGCAGAGTCATGTGCCAGTGTGTTGAGTAATCTTACATTAGCTGTTAGGGGATGTCCTTATGAATTATCTCTCACAGTGGGACTAAGGCATAACAGTATAACATTGTCCTTGTACAAATATATAATTGTTACTGGGGGGAAACATTGCAGAAATGAGAAGATGCTAATGTTATAAAACACCTAAAAAGGACAGTAAAGAAAATGAAAACACTTTTGTTACAAAAATAGTTCACAAAGACAGTAAGACTCTGGTGCTATAAAAACACATCACAAAGGGAAAAATCCAGAAGGCATTGATGTTATGTAAGGAAAAATCACAAAGCAAGTATACCAATACATATCACAAAGAGTACACTAAAAGATAGGTAAAGAGTGTTAAAGAGACACATCATGAGGAGAGTATACCAGAAGTGATGGGTGTTACGGAGACAAATCGTAAGGAGAGTATACCAGAAGAGGCGGGTGTTAAGAGGACGCAATGTAAGGAGAGTATACCAGAAGAGATGGGTGTTAAGAGGATGCATCATAAGGAGAGTATACCAGAAGAGGCGGGTGTTAAGAGGACACATTGTAAGGAGAGTATACCAGAAGAGACGGGTGTTACGGAGAAGCACATCATAAGGAGAGAATACCACAAGAGATGGGTGTTACATAGATGCATCATAAAGAGAATATACTAGAAGAGGTGGGTTTTGGTTTTTGGAGCTTTGGTGGTGTTTTTAAAAGGATAGCATGTTCCAGGTTTGCTGATTAATTTCTGGAATTTTTTGTGCATACAGTGTTGAGGAATATTGCTCATGCCATACTATTTCATTATTGGATTCAACATAAAAAAGTCTGCAATAAGTTTGTGAGCTCCACCTAGTAGAAGCTGAAGCCTACAAGAGTGTTATGATAGAAGTATATGTCTATGCAGAGTATTTTGAGTTCTAATAACCAAATAGCATAAAAACTGAATTCAGACCACAGAAAAAGATAAATTAGGAAATAATTCAGCTTAGAATAATGGACGTGTCTAGATTAAAGAAAAGCTAAATGATGTTATAGCCATATGGCTCCACATACAGAATAACACGAACTGGTTTTCTTTTGATGTGTTAACCAGAAAATTTCCAGGTCATAGGACGTATTTTGACCAAAAGGCTGTTTTATTTTTAGAAGTAATATCATACAAATTTAAATTATGTAACAGAATCATACTACTTTTGCATACCGTATTTTATTAAAGCAGATGTTTTCTTTCCCAGAACACCTAACTCATTTGCCGCCTCTATTTCTGAAAGCTTACTGGAGATATTATACATTCTGGCATAACATTTTTACTTTTCCATCTAACAACAGTTTAATCATAAGAAATTAGCAGAAACTCAAAGACAGGAATGTGTCTTGTTGATAATTGTTTTTGCATACATTACCATGTTAAATAGACAATCATTTTTAGACTCACTTATATGTTGTTATAGAAATGCACAAATGAATGAAATATTTATTTCCTTTTATTTCACAGAATAAATATCACATTAGAATCTAAGAGAGATGAACAGGAGTGACCAAAAAAAGTCTAGGCATGGAATCATGTAGTATAGTATTAGTACATCAAATTATATTTATGCTAATGATAGGTGGGACAGGTCATAGGCAAATGTAAGTAAGAAGAATTAGATAATGTCACAGTGGACATAAAGGGTTAAAATATATTTTCTACACAGTGGACATAAAAATCAGAGATATCGCCTACAAATAAAACCACAATAGGCAGATGTATGTACACAAGTAAAAGGTACCACCTAACCATGATAAATGATCCAGACCAACACCCTGAGGCGCGTTACATGGAAATTGCTTCTTTATAATCTCCTAATAAGTTCTGACAAGCCCCTCTACCACATTTAAGGTAAAGCAATAAAGACCGGATGCTACACAATGGTAGATGATCTTTGCTTCTTGGAGATTCTGCCTCTCTAACATGCTCTTTTTATACACAATTATGTCAGTTAAAAATTGACTCTAAAACTGTTTTTATTACTATGACTTTTCCAATCTTTCGTTAGCCATGTCCCAGCTTTTTTGAGAAGTGTTGTTGCCATCAGTTTCTAAATGAGTTACTATTTTCAGATGAAATGGAAAAATGTGTTTGTGTTCTATGTTCTGTTGTGTATCAAATATGACTATGTAGAAAAATTCTCTGTAGCACAAAAAACTTTTTAGAAGCTTATATGTCCAGGAGAATTCTTGACAATGATACAGTGGTCTGCAACCTGAAGCCTTCCAGGTGTGGTGACACTATAACTTACTCCATGTACAACTTAAACAGCTTTGGTTTAGAGACCATAGGTTGCAGGCCAGACTCTTACAAATAGCTTTAAAGAAAAATGATCCTATAAACAGGGTGATGTTAAATTTAGGTGGGGCTAACAATATTTCGACATACCATTCTGATTTCCTTTGCCATGTCATCACCTTGATTTATTAAAATACGAGAAACAGCAATGACCTTAAAACAAGAGAAGGTAATATATTCACTGTAAATTACATCCTGTGAAAAACCTCAGTATTCAAAATTTATAAAGGTTATTGGGATCTCTGGAGGTTTAGGAACACTAATCCTTTTAAAATTACTTTAAAGTCATCTCATTACAAGATGTTTCAAAAACCTTAAAGTGCATCTGAACTGACATAAAGATAATATCATAAGGATGTGCTTAGGTCTAAGGTTATCAAAGTTCTATGCATTTTACTACAGTTAAATAATACACTTCATATCTCAAGATCTGCAAAGTCTATTGCAGTTTTACAGAAGATCATGCATAGGTGGCAAGTAGATGGCAGCCTTCATTTAATACTGTGACCAGTTCAGTCCACAGTGTTGAACTTATACTGATATATCCCAGAGAGTATGTAGCCACAAATCTCCCTCCCCTATCTTTCTTACTCCACTGTAGAGCAAGCAATAGGAGACATCACCCACTTACAGAACCTTCCACCTTAGCACCATGTCTTAGATTTGTAACCTGCTACTGAGGAGGTGGTTAGAGGGGTCATTCTGGTGTCTTTATTAGTGTAGGAAATATAGTGGTGTCATTAATGGGAATCTCTGGGAATTTGATAGCAATGTAAATGGGAGCACTCTGGTAGCACTGTAAACAAAGACACTTAAACAACACTGTAAATGGGGCTCTCTGTAGCTCTGTAAATATCCACAGTATGCTGCCAATTTAAATAAAGTAACACTAAAGGCATGATAATCTGACACTTTGGTAGTATTATTATTGAGGAATTCTGTGATAGCATTGTAGCATCATTAATGACATCACAGTTTATAAAGAGTACTCACATGGCACCATTAAATGAGGATACTGTGATACTGTCAGTTTTGACATAAAATAGGATACATATAACACCCATGTACTTATATAAATTGTAAAAGTAGGCATCTGGCAAATTCTCAAAATGCCACCCAGCACTCTTTAATCATGAATGTCATCATGCAATTTTTCATTAAAGTATAAAAGTCCGCAGAAATATATAAAAACTCATGTTTACATCCAAAATGATGGACCTAGGAAAGCTTTGAAGAATGACACATCCTAAATATGGCCATTATAGAGCACATATAACCTTAAGAAATGTTTTTGAATTGGGCCATTGGGGTCCCTGGATGGCTGTGCACGTGGAGGGTTGAAGGCATGACAGTAAGATTGTGATCTATCTTCCTAAAGCCAATGATGTATATATTAGTGCAATATGCCACAATTAAAATATTACTTTTAATTATAATGCATTAAAACACATACAAAATACAATTGATGTAGAAGACCAACTTAACCCAACAGCAATACGGAGCCATCAAGCAATACAGTGATAGAATCCCACAGTGTTAGGTAATTTGAGGACTAAGCCAGCCGACACTGAAACATATACACTCACCGGCCACTTTATTAGGTACACCATGCTAGTAACGGGTTGGACCCCCTTTTGCCTTCAGAACTGCCTCAATTCTTCGTTGCATAGATTCAACAAGGTGTTGCAACGATGCTCAATTGGTACCAAGGGGCCCAAAGAGTGCCAAGAAAATATTCCCCACACCATGACACCACCACCACCAGCCTGAACCGTTGATACAAGGCAGGATGGATCCATGCTTTCATGTTGTTGACGCCAAATTCTGACCCTACCATCCGAATGTCGCAGCAGAAATCGAGACTCATCAGACCAGGCAACATTTTTCCAATCTTTTACTGTCCAATTTCGATGAGCTTGGGCAAATTGGAGCCTCAGTTTCCTGTTCTTAGCTGAAAGGAGTGGCACCCGGTGTGGTCTTCTGCTGCTGTAGCCCATCTGCCTCAAAGTTCGCCTCACTGTGCGTTCAGAGATGCTCTTCTGCCTACCTTGGTTGTAACGGGTGGCTATTTGAGTCACTGTTGCCTTTCTATCAGCTCGAACCAGTCTGCCCATTCTCCTTTGACCTCTGGCATCAACAAGGCATTTCCGCCCACAGGACTGCCGCTCACTGGATGTTTTTTCTTTTTCGGACCATTCTCTGTAAACCCTAGAGATGGTTGTGCGTGAAAATCCCAGGAGATCAGCAGTTTCTGAAATACTCAGACCAGCCCTTCTGGCACCAACAACCATGCCACGTTCAAAGGCACTCAAATCACCTTTCTTCCCCATACTGATGCTCGGTTTGAACTGCAGGAGATTGTCTTGACCATGTCTACATGCCTAAATGTACTGAGTTGCCGCCATGTGATTGGGTCATTAGAAATTAAGTGTTAACGAGCAGTTGGACAGGTGTACCTAATAAAGTGGCCGATGAGTGTAGTTGATATTAAACTCACAATTACTTGTTACATTAATATTTTAATTTGGTGCTTGTATTCTTGATCATGTTGTTTCCTTGAAGATAGAGTAAAATTCAGTATCAGTTACAATGGTAAAGGTCATGACACCAGCACTGTCATCCTAATCTTACTCCTGTTACTGGCAAAGTAATCACATCGAAAAGGGCAGCACTGCCTATTAGTGGCTGACCCTATGAGAAATCCTTTAAAAATACCCTACAATGGATAAGGGAAAATTTGCGCCAAAAGATAAGCCAATAAGGACAGCAAAACCTGTCCTACAAAAGTCCTTATAAATGTCCCCCTTATAAAATGAAAAGGGTGTCACTCTGGTGTATAGCAGTTTATTCCCTAAAAAAGTCAGTATGTAGGCCCCTACTCTTTAATCTCCCAATTTAAAAACAGAACTCACTTGATAGACATATAATTAGTCCTTGTCATGTTTTCCGGGGTCAGTAAGGGCTGAGATCGTAGACGCCGAGTAGTTGTGGATCCTCTGTGCCACCATGAACATATATAGTAAGGTGGAAATCATGCCAGGGAGTGGAGTCTAAGAGGCCCCTGGTCTCCACCGAAGCCCGCCGCAAGGCTGGACACACTTAGCTGCCGGGAACCCCCAAGTTGCTACCCCTGATGTGGCTACTCACAGTAACAGCCGAAGTGCAGGACAAGGACACTGGGTATAGGCAGAGGTGATGGGTCACAGCAGGTGTAGCCGTAGGTAGGTAGCAGGTACCAAGGTTTGGGGTAATTAGCAAACTGGTACAACGACAGGATAAAAGCAGGAATAGTGCAACGGCAGGAACAGCAGTAGTGATACTTTGGGTAATGCAGGGTTAACGCAGGGTCAAAGGTGTTTTCTCACTACAGGCATTCATCTTGGCTTTTTCACTAGCTTAGATTTTCAAATCCAGGGGCGGGTATTTCCTCATTGAATACTGGTGACATCATCATACCCCGTCCTTGTTCCTGCTCCCTCATGAGTAATCTTCTTCATTTTGTGTGAGCAGTGGGAGGGAGTAGATGTCGCAGCTCTCCAGATCTCCTGCAATGGTCAGTTCTGATGCCTGAAGAGCTGTGATAGTTACCTCCCTCCCAGGCTCCACAAGCAATCCTTGTAACTAGGACACCTGCATTGGTGTAAGCAGTTATAAATACAGCCTGAAATGATAAAACAAATGTGAGAAATGCACTCTGCTCCCCCCTTTTTTATCGGACAGGGAGTATAAGGATGTGTTATATGGGTGGGGTGAGCAGAGTGTATAAAGGTGTGTTATATGGGGGGTGAGCAGAGTGTATAAGGGTGTGTTATATGGGTGGAGGGAGCAGAGTGTTTAAATGTGTGTTATATGGGTGGGGGGAGCAGAGTGTATACGGGGGTGTTATATGGGGGGGCCGTGTATAAGGGTGTGTTAGGTGGGTGGGTGGAGCAGAGTGTATAAGGGTGTGTTATATGGATGGGCGGAGCAGTTGTATAAGAGTGTGTTATATGGGTGGGGGAGCAGAATGCATAAGGGTGTATTATATGGGTGGGAGGAACATAGTGTAAAAGGCTGTGTTATATGGGTGGTGGAACAGAATGCAAAAGGGTGTGTTATATGGTTGGGGGGAGCAGAATGTATAAGGATGTGTTGTATGGGTGGATGAGTGAATCTAGCAGCTAAAGAGACTCAGTAATAGCCCAGATCCTTTACATCAGAGCTATCACTGTGAGAGGAGCAGAAAGAAGCACAGACAGCCTGTTTCACACAGCTCAAGGGGGAGTGAGCACAGAGAGCACAGGACAGCTATTCACAGCACAGGGGACATGTCCCGACCAGAAGTTGAACTAAGTGCAGGCAGTCAATCACAGCAAAGGGGGCATGGCCCGACCACAGGCTGCAGAATTAGCTCTAGACACACAGATTAGCTAACAGCTGCTATACTAAATGTTTAGGTAATACAAAACAATTGCAAAAGTGCTTATTTTTACTATCCCCATCATTACAGATATGATGTTTATAGCGAGAAAACCCCTTTAATACAGCAAACAGCACAGCAGCAAGGAGTAAGGATCATAGAAGAACATCCATGAACTGACCAGGAACAGAGGCAGGAAGATCCTTAAATCAGAGGAAGTCACAGGTCATTGTTCTGGTAATTAGGACGCTGTCACTTTTAATTGCCAAGAGCTGGTGCACATGCACGAACAGGACACCACGGACCAGCAGGGAGCATGGACCGTGGCGTGATCCGTGACAGTTCAATAGACTTAGCTTAAAGGGGTTGTATCATTTCATTGAATGGTCTTCAGAATAAGGGGACAGTGAATACAAGCAACTTTGCTATTGGATGTCATTAGCAAAGCTGTCTTGTTATCACAGGATCCCTTATCTTCTGTTTCTGTAAACACAGTTCCCCTGTGCTGGTCGGATCCCTCCTCCTTGCATTTCACTAGCTGAGAGCTCATTTACATTCTGTTCAGCCCCCGGTCGGCTGTATTCACGGAGCTTGCATTCCTGCCTCTCACTCAAAGTAAGGGACCGGCACATTTTCACTCTGCAAAGCCAGAAGAAACAGAATAACACTGCAGGGCTTCTATAATCAGAAAATAGCACAATTGTGCGACTGTGCCTAAACATAGAAAGAGCATTAGGGCCAAGAGCATTTCACTCTGCACAGCTCTGGAGGAGTTTATACAAGACTGGATTCAATTGTAACATGAATGCAAGACTGAGGTATGTAAACAGCTCATACATACTCTGCATAGGGAGAGACACAGGGACATGTGTGGGACACACACACACGGAGCCAGCATGAACAGTGATGGGGGGATGATGTCATCCCTTCGGTTAAGAAACACCCAGCTGGGTGGGGAAGAAACGCCCCTGAATTTCTGTAACTGAGAGGCTGTGAGAGCAGTTAAACAGGCTAACTGAAAAAGCGATACATCCCCTTTAATGACTTAGGTTATCCAAATGGACCTTTCTATAGGGTTGGTACTTAGATACGTAAATAGGTAGTGGACCTGTGTGCATGCTGTTCTAACATTATATTGCTTGATAGCTCAGTACTGCTGTTGGCTTAACGTGGTGTTCTATATAAAATGTTTTTGGGCTTGCTTTAATGCATTATAATTAAAAATTCTGTTTTAATTGGAGCATATTGTGTTTGTATGCATCAGTGACTTAAGTATTTGCCCTAGAATTTAATGTTTTTTTTCTGTGAATACATCTATCTTCTTTCACTTGCTGGGTCATATCTGGAATTGGAAGGGGAACAAAGCTTTCCTACACTGTTACACTGGAACGTTGACTTTTACTATGATGTGGAATTCTATACTAATTTTACTCAGTCACTATAGAACATGTGTTGTTCCACTTTTGACTAATCTGTCGTCACATTAGACTTATCACTCTTTGGCCCTATTACAAGTTTTCATTTAGAGATGATGATCATCTTTATGGTTTAGAGGTACCTCACATATATTGACAACATACCTACAGTACGATCCCTTTGAAGTTACTGAAGGGATAACCTAATGACAACACATTTATTTATGTGAAATATGTCATTTTCATGTATGATTTTAAATATTTTTGCATTTTAAATCACATTAAATAGCTCATTATACCCATATATTTTTTCCTGGAAGGTTTCCTTCAAATAAACAAATTATTAACTAAAAAGGGGTATTTTACATGGATCACAATGTTTAATAACCAATACATATATGGATATAATTAGCATTGTTTTTTATTGTTTAGAGGCAGTTTTGGACCATATACACATGGGCCCACTGTAATTCTATACATGAACATCAGCATGACTATTTTGAATTGAATTGTGAGTGTTCTGTTGGCAAAGCACACATAAGCAATAGTTATAGCATAAAATAGGGTTATTTGTGAAATAAACCATAAGAGAAATACAATAATGGCGAACTCCAAAGTCAGCTCCAAATGAGGTTTCTATTTATCCTTTGGGGCCCATTATAGAATCTGAGCCCAAAATCCATTGGGGAACTGCTGTACTCCAATCGCCCGTTCTTACCCTGTCTTGTGGCTGTTTTCAACATTGAACAGTAGTTTCAATAGTCTACATCATAACACAGTTAACCTTGCTGCTCCCACTTAATATTGAAATTAGATTATAATACAAAATGCAGCCTTTTTATTTCAGGGAATAAAGACAGTCTCAGACTGCAGTGCCTGGGGTGCACCAGTGCAGTTGATTCTTGGGAGCCCACCAGTGAAGCTCATTTTAGGAGTTCACTAGTGGACTTAATTCTTGGGGCCCCCCAGCTACTACACATACTGCACAAGGCACTTACATACTGTCTCTTGCTTTCTGCCTCCTTTTTTCCTGCCTTTCTCCCTGAAAACCAGACCTTGGACCTAACCTGCCTAAAGTCCATCGGGGGGTTTCCCTACTCCCCAGTGATCCAGTCGAGCTTGAATGAAGGATTGTCTTTGTGAGTAGCTTCTTGAATAGGATAGTTTACTTGATATTTTTCCTTGTTAGGACCTGGACGAAACTGTGATTATACTAGGATCTGAGACAAATCACAAGGTAAAATACATTAATTGTAAACTATAATTGGACTTAATATCTGTTGTGGGAATCTTTGTTTTGGCTTAGCACCTAATGTACTGTTTATGCTTAAGCAGATAAGTCTGTCCATAGAAAAATCAATGAAGCTATAGGACAAGGCATCTGTTACTGGATATTGGTCTGGATTAATGTATTTCTACCACTCAAGTGCTGTTCCTGAATTTGACTGCGTTTTGCATGTTTTTAAAACCTGGCCATACACAGTGTGGATAAAGGGCAAAATTTTAAAATCGGACATCCATGATACAATACTTTTTTAATTTTAGAGAAGGTCTTCACCAAACTAAACTAAAAATTTTTTAATAATCCCAACAGCAAGTATTGCTTAAAATAAATTTTCAGAGACAGTGGTTGTCAATAGTCAAATTGGATAAACAAGTCACTAGCAGATTTAAATGTCAATAGACAATTACATGGATAATTAGAAAAAGCCAATTAACATTTACTAAATTGAACCTCCACTTATAGTGTAAAGAAAACACAGGACAGTGGTCATTTATAAACCTGACATCCAAAAATAAGACACTTAAATGAGTATCACCATCTTGTACATTTTTGGCATATCTACAGGATATGCCAATCATATAAGACAGAATCCGACCGGCATTTTACACTTGCTGTGTGGCCGTACCCTTATGTTTTGTTTCTCCCCATGAAACATATAGCTACAATGACAAGCAAAAGGTTAACAATGTTTAGAGCTTATGACTTTCAGTCTCCATATCTCACCATTCTCTACAGCTTTGAACGTGAGACTGCCACCATTTTATAGACAATCATCTTGGCTATCTCGTACATACATTTGACTTGTAGCTATTTAGCATATGCTTAGTTATGCAGATTTTTGTCATTTAACTGTATTGTTACTATTTTGTTCCTAAAAATCTAAATTTTAATGTTTATTAATTTGTTAGTATATTGTAAATCCACCTTGACTTTGAACATTGCCTGAATCCTTCTGGGCATGCTCTCAATCAGAGTCAAGAATTTCTCAATCAAAATCTGATCCCAGGTCTCTTCTACATGTTCTTAATGTTGGTGCACCCTGGTCGACTCTCTTGGGTAAAAATACAACTTTTTATTCAACTCTATCCACACATATTTGATTTGGTTGAGGGCTGGGGACTGTGGAGGCCAATCCAGCAACTCTACTTCATTGTCATTGAACCATTTCTTCACCAATCTTGACGTATTCTTCAGGTCGTTGTACTGCTGGAACACTATGTTGTCTTTTTCATACCGATAGTACTGAAGTGTACAAAGAAACTCATCTTTTAGGATACTGACATGTAGATCAGAACTGAGACCAAAATCAATCCTGGTCAAGTATCTAATGCGATCAAAGATAAATTAGAAACCAGTGAATCTTCTGTTTAAAAAATATCACCTTTATTCCATACCGTGAACAAGGGCAAAAATATAAACGCCCGAAACGCGTAGGTCTGATCCCCTGTACCCCCTGTGTCTACAGATGGAATAAAGGTGATATTTTTTAAACAGAAGATTCGCTGGTTTCTAATTTATCTTTGATCGCTGAAGCATATGTTTGGCTTGGAATTGGGAGCCAGGAAACCGTGTGAACAACTGCTGTGTGCTTCATCTAAGCAGCGAAGCAGGTGCAAAGTATACAACACAAAGTAATGGTGAGCAGCGTTTATTTACATATATATATGTGACTGTTCAAGTATCTAATGCCTTTGGCTGTGAAACAACACCATATCATCAGATTTCCTGCACCGAACTTAACAGTTCCTTTAGTTTCTCAACCCATTAGCCCCCTTTCCCTAGATTCTTTCAGACCCATTTGCACCTATAAGAGCTCAATCTGTTGACTTTCATCTCATCGCTCCAAATCACCAGTTTCCAATCCTTTACTGTCCACTCTTTGTACTTTTTGCAAACTTGAGCCGATGCTTCTTATGACGATATTGAAGTCAAAGCTTCTTCACCTTTTTTGGGCCACCATTCCAGACATGTGTAATGCATATTGCACAGAGCTTGGATGCTTCATAATAGTGAGATCCCAGACGTCCATGCAAGCAACCTCCACTGCCTATACTAAAGAGTTCCAAGTCAAATTTATGTATGAGGTAGCCAAGATGATTGTCTATAAAATATGGTAGTCTCATGTTCAAAGCTGTAGTGGATGGTGAAATATTGAGACTGAATGTCAAAAGTTCAAGACATTGTTACCATTTTGTTTGTCAGTGTATAATATATCTATAGTATAAAACCCATAGCCAATCACATGATGCCAAAACATATGTCCTATGGTCTGGGCTGGGAAACTGGATTGATATGTACTAATTGTTTTTTGTACAAGTTTTTGTACGTAAACTTAAATGCATTACTTTTCTCCAAACTCATGTGATATCATTAAAGGGATTGTCTCACTATGTTGTTTCACAGAGCCACAGGCAGCTTCAAATTCATGCTTCTTCATCTTCCTGGTTAGGTTGCATGTGGTTCTATAGCAGTGATTAGCATATTAGCTCAGTATTCCCAGCTCTTTTAATTGCATCGACATAGGTGCAGGAGATGTAATCTATAGTGTAGAAGGCTACAGAGCTCAAGAATCAAAAGCAATTAATGTCCTTTATTTGTTAGAGATAATACACTTTGTTCACAAACTGCCTTCCATCCTGGTGACATTACTCTCTGGACTCTGTCTGATCTGAAAGGGAAAGCAGGACGGTAACTCGCGAAACCTGTGTGCACTCAGAGTAGATAACATCTCTCTTATTTCCTGACCAAAGTATTATTAAAAGACTAATATATTTGTAAAAAGTCTTGATTTAATGCTTTGAAAGCTAATTTTTGTAGTGAGACAACCTCTTTAACCGATATGTTACAATAACTCTTATTCTCTGTCTTGTATATATAGGGGAAAAAAAGTATTCAGTCAGCCACCAAATGTACAAGTTCTCCCACTTAAAAAGACGAGAGAGGCCTGTAATTGACATTGTAGATAGACCTCAACTATGAGAGACAAAATGAGAAAACAAATCCAGAAAATAACATTGTCTGATTTGGAAAGAATTTATTTGCAAATTATGGTGGAACATAAGTATTTGGTCACCTACAAACAAGCAAAATATCTGGCTTTTCATATATATATATGAAATATGTCAAGCATTGCCATGATAATATATATAAGGAAATTTCCCTTATATGAACTCTAAAGAGGCTGCAGTTATTTCTTATAAGTTTATACACCTAATTTTATTAAGGTTCAGCACTAACACATTGTGTAGGTGATTCCTATGAAATATATTGCTGATCTAAGTAGATAAAGTGCCATCTAAGCAAGAAATAGAAATTTCTCTGTGATCCATTGTTTGTGGCTTTTTAAAAGTGTTATCCCCATCCCATTAAATACATTTATCCCACAAGTGATTAACAAGAAAGAGCAAAGCTTAATCTCACTTTTTTCTATCTATCCCTTAAGGATTTCTCCTAAGATAGCTGAAATAATTTCTTTTTGCTGACTGCGAAGTAGCATATTGCAAAGAGCACTTTTGCCAAATTGTAGAAAGCTCCGCTGGCAGCCAAGGGATTTCACAATATTAAATAATAATTAACAAACGCAAAGCCTTGTGGCTGACTTTGAAAGTATGAGGTACCCAGTGGAGTCCAATCATTTACATATGAGACATGGAGCTGAATTTCTAAGTTGAATAACACAGTATTCAGTAGTTCTCTAGTACAAATATGTGCATTTAATTAATTAGTCAATGGCCAGAGCCTAGTTGTAACTCTGTATTGTCTGAGTACTATTTTGAACATAATATTATAACATGATCAATAATCTCTATATGAGCACCCACCATTTTGTTATGGCAGGTGGTGCAGCTAGCAGCAATGTGTTATGAGGCCACTATGTTAGAGGGGTTTTTTAGCTCCCTGTTCTCTCCTACTCTAGGAAGAAGTTTATAGCTCTAGTTTCTAAAGCAGCCTCATCAATTGGCTTGTATCCGAAAATGCTATGATCCTGGCTGTCAACTGATGTGGTCGATGACCACAAAATACTCAAAAGGGAAAGCCATCTTCAATGTGGTAACCAAGTTTTCCAGTAACCATTTCAAAGACTGGGAAACCCTTTGCAGTCAGCTTTGGGGGTCCTTGTAAGGGTAGTAGGTTTCGACTCAGTGGTGACATTGCCAGTGATTCGCCTCACTAGCTTTTCCATTTGTTTTCGAACCCGCCACCATGAATTCTTCCAGCCCTGCAAACAAAAGTGGAACAAAGATAATAGACCAAAACAGTAATAGTGGACTGTATAGTACTAATGCATTTTAGTGTACACCCACACCACTGATGGCATCCACAGCTTCCCACTTATCTCCAGTGCACTCTATGCCACTAACAAGCTCACTATGTACCACCAGTGCATCCACATACTATATCACATATCACATATCACAAATATCTCACATATCCCCATGTACCTCAGTGCAGTGTTTTCCTTGGCCCACCTATTTACAGAGACTGTAAGGCCCACCGTCTTTTGGCAGTGGGCATTGCAGGTCGTTATCCTGCAGTGACGCCAAAAGATGTTGCTGTAGGAAGATGGGGTGTTGCAGCTCCCAGTGCTGCAGGTGCACTAGGAACAAAGCTGTAGTTAATAGCTCCATTCCAAGAGCAGTCTCTATAAGCGCTGAGAATCAGAGGAAACCTTTGATCCTTGGCGCTTAACCCTTTGATTGGCATAATCGAAGGCATTCCCTTGCTCCATTGGGTGATTGGAACTCCTGGTGACCCGATAGACCCTTTTGGAATGTCTGTACAGTCATCCTTGGGGACCTAGAGTAGCCCCAGGTCTGTCTGTATAGCAAGACTGCTCTCAGGGCACACTGTGTGCTGCCCCGACTGCAGCCTCTATCATACTGACATAGAGTGTAATGTATTAGCATTACACAAATATGCTAAGACATAACTAAGTTAAAAAAAACATAAAGGGGGACATGTATGAAAACTGTCTTGGTCTAAAACTTTCTTTGCTACCCATAGCAACCAGAGTGCCTGTTTCATTCTTTCAGAGCACTAGATGAAATGTAAGGGGAATTCTGATTAGTTTCTATGGCCAACAAAGAAAGTCTTAGACCAAGACAGTTTTCATACGTGTGGCCCAAAGTGTGGAAAAAATACTAAATAAAAGAAATAATAAAAATAAATATTTAATACAAAAGTTATTGTGCATACATTACAAAAACCAAAGAAATCCTACACATACTAGGTATTTATATGATTGTAATAACCTGTATAATTCATCTAACTGATTATTTAGTGTGAAATGGGAATGGTGTGAAAAAATTATTTAAAAAAACAAAAAGATTAATAAACAAAATGAACAAAAAATTCTGCAGTAATTTATTTGTAAACTTAAACTATACCCTCAAAAAATACAACTTCTCTCACGTGAAACAAGTCCTCAAACAACTGCGTCACTTAAAAGATGAAAAAGTTATGACTGTTGAAATGCAAGGAGGCAAAAACTACAAAACTTAGATAGTCATTAAGTACTTTTCAGTCCTGGGGCTTAAGGAGATAAATAACATTTTATTCTGTATACATTACATAAAAACAAAAAATCTACACGTATTAAGTATCCACAAGACCATAACATTTTGCAAAATTAGTTCAACAAGTTATTTAATGTAACATACTAACATCATAAAAAATGAAAAATAAAAAAGTTTTGAAAACTCATTTTCCTATATTTATGATGCAATGTGTCGCCCATATTGCATCAAAAAATAAAAATTTTGCAACATAAATCATTCCTAAATTATGCCATAGATGTAATAGGTGCAGATCCTACCTCTGGGTCTCATATCTATCCTAGAAACGGGCCCCAGCAAATCTTCTTGCAGAACGAAGACTAGGTCTTGCTTTCACAGTAGTCTCCATACTGTTCGGTATGGCTTTACTGAGTACAGCTGAGCAGTTGAAATGAATGAAGTGTGACCTACTCTCCATTCTGCATGGAGACTTTTGGGAGCCTGTCCTTAAGATAGGTGCAGTCCCTATCGATAATATGTCTAAATGTCGGAGATATGAACACCCTTTTAAGGAGAAGATGGGATTCCAGAATTTGAGGAACTAAACACTTGCTGCCAGCCTTTCCCTTGAATTGAAGCTGAGTGCTGGAGGGAGGAGAGGGGTTTGTGCAGCAAGGTGCTTTCCTGATTTTTACACTAAACAAATTCAAAATAGGCCATTAACACCCCATAAGAAGCTAAGCTGTTCATGCTGCAGTGCTGTTTACAATGATGGATTACTGAAGTCACTCTCTTCTTGTACCTTAGGGTATGTTCACATGGCTTATTTTGGGGTGCATTTCGCCACGTATTTCTCATCGTACTGCGCTCTAATACGAGTGAAATACGCCCTACGGTAATCCACAGTTCTCATAGAGAACTATGAATTACGCCTCCTCTCCCCGCTCGTACAATACGGTCGTATTGTATGCGCGGGGAGATAAATTACATGACATTAATACATGTCTATGGGGCCGGAGGGCTGTCGGCCACCCCGCGTCGCAGGAGTATGCAATGATCAGTGCCACTCCGCGAGCACCCGGTGTAATTAAGCCGTGTGAACTTACTCTTATTGTAATGAATTTGGCTAGAACCTGATGCCATGCTTTCATGATACCAAATAACACTTACATAGTACAGAATTCCATATGGATCGTGAAAAGCTAGCACATTTTATTACAAGTGTTACTTTTGCCATTTAGTTGCTAAACTTGTTTTCTTTCTTCATAGTCCCCTAGTTAGTGATCTTTTCTTTGACCTTACTTTTTGAAGTTTTCCTTCCTGCTAAACAGCGCTGTAGACATCAAGAATATCAGAAGACACTCAAACACCAGAGACACGGAACGAAGCGCACAATGTGTAGTATCGTCAAAGTTAATTAGAATAAAAGATACCAATACTGCTCACCTATTTAGGTTGTACATCCCGTTGTGCAACCCACATTTAACGCATAACGGAGCTCAACAGCCGCATCCAGACTCGCAGGGGTGTTCCACATCCAGAGGTCTTCCACCTGTAACTAATCAAAGTGTATATTAGGTAGAACCCTATTCTGTGTGTTAGAACAAAGCAGCGCTGTCCTCGCATAAAAAACAAAATTGCCATGGGACCCAAATCATCTTTTGTTTAGTCCCAAACCAGAAATACATTTTAAATAGGAAAGGAATCTATATTGCCTAAAAAGTATAAGTACTAATAACACTAGGGTATTTTCAAACCCACTATAGTGTGTTTATTAATATAAATTCAATTTAAGAACAATTTGCTTAAAAAGTATAAAGATACTTAACAGAACGTAGTTTATACTTTTTAAGGAAATTGTTCTTAAATTGAATTTATATTAATAAACACACTATAGTGGGTTTGAAAATACCCTAGTGTTATTAGTATTTAGACTTTCTAGATAATATAGATTCCTTCCCTTTTTAAAATTTATTGCTGGTTTGGGACTAAACAAAAGACGATTTGGGTCCCACAGCAATCGACTTTTTATTTGGGATATATTTGAGCACAGTGCTGCTTCATTCTAAAACATAGATTAGGGTTCTACCTAATCTACCCCTGTTGTAGACATTAACAATCCATTAGCTTGCTCTCTGCGCTTTGGCTTTGACCAGGTGACTAACCTCAAAGAGGACCTATCACCTCTAGAGAAACCTCATGAAGTAACAGAAGACTAAAATACTTTCTCAAATATGCTTCATTAGAAAATCAAAACATTTCACCTGTAATTCAGTTTTTTAAAAATGCGCTGGCCCTTTAGCACAGCTCTGAAGTCAGCCATCACATGACAGCTTGATGGATCACTATGTAGACAGTTGTGTTAAAATAACTGCTTCTGAGCTGGGAGAGTCCACTGTGCAGGGGGAGCCTGTAAGTTTACATCATGTGCACACTAACATCAGTGTAATTAAGATGGAGGAAGAGGCTGAAGCAACAAGTAAAACCTGTCACACTATGTCCTCAGTGTACTGTGCCTGCAGTATATGTATAGTGAGAGACTCAGATCACACTGTACAAGCAGCTATACCCTCAGCTCCTCCTGCACAGTTAGTATCTCCCACAGCAGTATTCCTTTAAGATAGGGATCTCCTTAGTTACAAAATGAAAGTAAAACCTGTTCCCCTGTAATACTTAGGGAAATCCTTTGAATTGCTGAAGACATGAATTTGAGAAAAGTCTTATAATTTAATATACTATTAATTTTTGTGTGTTTGGTTGAGGTGACAGGTGCTCTTTAAGTTCTGATACCTATAATTATTCTCTATGATGCTCAACTTTTTTTCTGATGAACTAGAGAAAGAATAATAGTCTTGCAGAAGCAAATAATAATAATAATAATAATAATAATAATAATAATAATATATGTGTATTATCAAAAAAAAAAAATCCTTAAAAAAGCAAGGTGGAAATCTAGCTCCAGATCTCCTTAGAGAACATGTTACATTGTTTGCCAAATACTTCATTCCAGCCGCCTGTTGTGACACTTCAAATTTCTAGGGCCTTGGCAGCTATGAGTCAACGTTTGCAGATTATAAACATTTCCATAGCAACATGATGATCTGAAAAGAAAGTGTGATGGAAATAATAACATCCTCTCCTGTTTGCACTTTCATGTAGGTCCACTTTAATCTTAGATGTAAAAAAAATGTAGATTTTATTTGGTGAAAGAGGCAGATTTTTACTACATACTATGAATTCCATGTCAGAGTTTCTTTACCAGCTCATTTTTATTAGTTTTATCCTCGATAGAACATAGGTACACAATCCCCAGGGTAAGATTAAACCACAGAAACAATTTGTAAGGGTCACAGGTCTGCCTCCTTAAGTGCTAATTTACTGGTCTAAAATGCTACCATAAATTCCCATTCTTTCTAATTTTGGCGAGGCAATTCCAGAGAGGTAAGATTTGTGCACACACTGCTCAAATGTTGGAATTTTAGGGCCTTACTAGGTGTTCTCTGGGACAGGCTTGAATGTTCCAAATTTGATATTTGTAAACATTGGTAAGTATAAATTCTAACATAGACTGCACAAAATAAGGCCCAGAAAGGGGACTTGGTCTATGTAAACCCCACCTTAGAAATGGACAATACTGGGTGATCTGGTGGTGTTCTTTCATGGTCCAGGTTGGTCGAGGGCAGTCCAGCTCCCACATCCTACAATGTTATGGAGGTCTGTTCTAGAAAAAAACTAATAAAGTGTCTTTTACTGGATGCACCCTTTAAGGGGTTTTCTCACTACAAAGATTAGCTTTCAACATAAAGGAAATGGTAAATTAAATAAATCGCTCTTTTGATATTGCCCTGGTCAGGAAGTAAGAGATTTTATCTGCTCTACATGCTCACGAAACAAGATAGACGGAAGTGCTTTTCTACTGTGTAACTGTTTGATCATCAGAAGTATCTGTGATAGAAGTTTGTACCACGCCCCCCCCACCCACCCACCCCCTATGAAGAGCCTGTGTGGAACAGTCCACTCAATGTTATAACATAGGAATCTCTAAATGTCCCTATATAAGATGCACATATATCCTCATATACTCAAGTAAAGAAAAAAAATAAGGTCAAAGAAACCTCATTTAGACCAGTAAGCAAAGTCTCCAGTGTAATTTAAAGAAATTGAAGAAGCAAAAAAAAAGAGCAGATAAGAGACTGACGCATTGAATTGATTACTGGAATAGATATGAAAACTTTAGCTAGTTTTGCTATTACGGTTTAAATATATCAGACACCTCATCAGACACCACTAATTCCCCCTATTATCTGCCACACATGTAATTTTAAGAAAATGGGATTCATATGTTTTGAAGCATAGACTGATGAAATTTGGTATTACTTTGTTAGGTAGTTACTGACAAAGAGATAATATTTGCTTTGGTTGAATCTTCAATGCATTAAAATCAAAGTGAGCACAAAAACAACCAAAGAATGTGCAATAGCACTGCTCATCCTGATGATCACAACAGACCTACTGAAGGTAGCTTTCAAATATATGGATCTTCAAACGCCAAACTGGAAATTATAATTCTTTAGAGTAGATGCAGCACATGTATCTATATCTATCTATCTGTCTGCCCCTATATCTCATTATCTTATTTTCTTTCCCTCTCTCTTTCTTCCTTTCTCTCTAACTTGTGTGTGTATATATATATATATATATATACTGCTTAAAAATAAAGGGAACACTAAAATACCACAACCTAGACCTCATTACATAGTGGAATGTGTTGAGAACAATACACCCCAAACATTATCAATGAAAGTCAAAATTAATATTTCATGGAGGTTTGGATTTGGAATAATATCCAAAATCAAAATGAAAATAAAATTTCAGGCTGATCAAACTTCAGAGGAAATGCCTCAATACAAGGAAATGAGGCTTAGTACTGTGTGGCCTTCATGTGCCTGTATGACCTTCCTACAGCGCCTGGGCATACTCCTGGTAGCGGAGATTCTCCTGAGGGATCTCCTCTCAGACCTGAATTAAAGGATCATTCAACTCCTGGACAGTCTGTGGTGCAATGTGGTGTTAATGAATGAAATGAGACATGATGTCCCAGAGGTGCTCGATTGGATTCACATCTGGGAAACGAGCAGGGCAGTCCATAGTATCAATGCTTTCATCATGCAGAAACTGGTGACACCCGTGGCTCACTTCTCATGCATATGGTTTCACAATGGATCTGAGGATCTCATCCCGGTACGTAATGGCGGTCAGGGTACCTGTGGCTAGCACAAAGAGGGCTGTGCAGCCCTCCAAAGAAATGCCTCCCCACACAACTACTGACCCACTGCCAAACCAGTCATGCTGGAGGATGTTGCAGGCAGCAGAATGTTCTCCATGTTGTCTCCAGACTCTGTCACATGTGCTCAGTGTGAACCTGCTCTCATCTGTGAAGAACACAAGGCGCCTATGTCAAATCTGCCAATATTGGTGTTCTCTAATAAATGCTAATTGCCCTGCATGGTGTTTGGCTGTAAGCACAGCACTGACTTGCGGATGGCGGGCCCTCATACCACCCTCATGTAGCTTGTTGCTGACAGTCTGAGCAGACACATGGATATTAGTGGCCTGCTGGAGGTCATTTTGCAGGGCTCTGGCATTGCTCCTCCTGGTCCTTCTTGCACAAAGGCGGAGGTGGCGGTCCTGCTGCTGAGTTGTTGCCCCCCTGCGGTCCCCTCCACGTCCCCTGGTGTACTGGCCTGCCTCCTGGTATCTGCTCCATACTCTGGACACTGTGCAGACAGACACCACTAACATTCTTGCCACAGCTCGCATTGTGTGCCATCCTGGATGAGCTGCACTATCTGAGCAACCTCTGTGTGTTGTAGACACCTCCTTATGCTACCTCTAGGGGTGAGAGCAATGGTAAAATGCAAATGTGACCAAAACAACAGCTAAAAAGGAGGAGAACAGAGAAATGGTCTGTGGTCACCAATCAGTGTTGATTTATAACTGGAGAGGTTGATTTCACAGAAGTATGATTGACTGTGTTGTTTATACATATATATATATATATATATATATATATATATATATATTATATATATATATATATATATATATATATATATATTATATATTTTATAGCATGTGTATAGCTACCGTATATACTCGAGTATAAGCTGAGTTTTTCAGCACAAAAAATGTGCTGAAAAATCCCCCCTCGGCTTATACTCGAGTCACTGTCGGCGCCCGTGCGCCAGCAGGGACACTTCAGTTATACGCGACTCTTCTGCGCATATAACTGAAGGCGAGTCAGCTGACAGCGTCCGGGCGCTGCGGTGGCCCGGGTGCTGTTGGCAATCTCTTCCCCTCCTCTGGGAGCGCATACAGGGGAAGATACCACTGCGGAGCAGAGAGCGAGCGCTCCCTGCTCCGTAGTGAACTCCGGACAGCTGCAGGTCTGCGGCTGTCCGGAGTATCCGGCACAGGCAGCATGTGTCATTACATCACATCACACGCTCTGTGCCGGCAACAAGACAGTTATAAATAGCTATACCTGCCTTGGGGGGACATATACCTGGCTATAAATAGCTATACCTGCCTTGGGGGGACATATACCTGGCTATAAATAGCTATAACTGCCTTGGGGGGACACATGCCTGGCTATAAATAGCTATAGCTGCCTTGGGGGTGGGACATATCTGGCTATAAATAGCTATACCTGCCTTGGGGGGGCATATACCTGGCTATAAATAGCTATACCTGCCTTGGGGGGGGACACATACCTGGCTATAAATAGCTATACCTGCCTTGGGGGGGACACATACCTGGCTATAAATAGCTATACCTGCCTTGGGGGGGACATATACCTGGCTATAAATAGCTATCCCTGCCTTGGGGGGAAATATACCTGCCTATAAATAGCTATACCTATAACAGTATTGCAAGTAGGGAGTTTTGTGTTGACGAAAAACAAGTGAGGGAGTGGAGGAAAATGAAAGCTGACTTGGAAAAGATTCCAAAGGCAAAAAAAGCTTGACATGGTTTAACAACTTCATATGGGGCTAGACTGAATTGCAAAAATGGGTTATGGAGTGTCGTCAAAATGGTTACTGCGTAACATGAATGGGAATTCGCTTATGTGCCCTTCAAATGGCTAAAGATGACAAATTAAAAGCACCGGGCATTGAACATTTTGTTGCGTCAGCAGGATGGTGTACCCGCTTCTTGAATAGATTCGGCCTATGTTTGCGGCAAAGAACAAGGATTTTACAGAAGTTGCCAAAAGACCTTGAAGAAAAAGTTATGTTATTCCATTCATTCATCATAAAGCAAAGAAAGATCCATAATTATGACCTGGGAGATATTGGGAATATGGATGAAACACCTATGACCTTTGATCTTCCAAGCAACAGAACTGTGGCAAGTTTGGGAGACAAAACTATTTTACTCAGAACGACAGGAAATGAAAAAAACCATTTCACAGTCGTTCTGTCATGTTTGGCTAATGGAACGAAGCTAAGGCCTGTCATTATTTTTAAAAGAAAGACCTTGCCTAAAAAGGTCAAATTCCCACCACGAATTACAGTGTGTGCACATATTAAAGGCTGGATGGATGAAGACAGAACAAAAAAATGGCTGGAAGAAATTTGGAACGGACGACCAGGAGCAGCCTTAAAGAAAAAACCATCATTGCTAGTTTGGGATATGTTCAGAGCTCACACATCTGATGACATAAAAAAATTGGCAAAAGTCTTCTCAAGTTACTTTGGCCATTATTCCAGGTGGGCTTACATCTGTATTGCAGCCCCTAGATGTTTGCTTAAATAAACCTTTTAAAGACTGTGTTCGAAAGATGTGGCATGAATGGATGTCATCTGGTCAAGCCCAACTGACAAAAGTTGGAAATCTGAAGAAGCCCGACATAGAATTGATAGCAAAGTGGGTCCGTGATGCATGGGAAGAGATTCCAGAGGACATGGTGCAACGCGCCTTCAAGAAATGTGGCATCAGTAATGCTATGGATGGCAGTGAAGACAGCGCTTTGTTTGAGAATGACTGCAGTGATGGTGATGATTGTAAACTCAGTTATGACAATGTCTATGTTGATAACCTCACAGCAGTTAATGTTGAAGCTCTGTTTGGACATACAGATGACGAAGACGAATCCAGTTTTGAAGGATTTTAACTCTTAGGTTTTAGCTTGGTTGCTGATTGAGCTATTTTTGAGTTATTGTTAATACCAGATTGTTTTTGTTGACCCTCTTAAACTTACAGAGCTAGTTTACTGGTTTTCTTTGAAATAAATATTCAAAAACATTTAATCTACTCAATTAATGTAATTGTAATGGTATCCATTTTTATAACTTACCAGTAGCCGCTGCATTTTCCACCATAGGCTTATACTCGAGTCAATAAGTTTTCCCAGTTTTTTGTAGTAAAAGTATGTGCCTCGGCTTATTCTTGGGTCATCTTATACTCGAGTGTATATAGTAATGCTTTTAATTAGGAAAGTTATATATTATATATATATATATATATATATATATATATATATATATCTTTAAATTTTAAAATCAAAGTGCATGCTGGGATTACAGTAATTGTTGTGAGCTGCACAGTAGTACAGCAAAGTAAGCAGGGACACTCGTAGAGTTCTGCAAAGAAGAGTGGGATAGATTAGGTTTATAAATGCATTTTTGTCTGTGTTCCAGAACAGAACAAAACCATAAGAACCCCTTCCCCCCAGAAAAATATGTCCGAGAGAATACTGCCTATAATAATACCTCTTTATGGGAAATTGTGTATTGCTATTCTTATCAGGCTAGGTTCACAATACATTTTTTGACATATATTTTGATGCATAAAATGCATGCATTATGAGTATTTAAAGACAGGGAAATTGTCCTATTGTTTTCTATGGGAAAATGCACTGTTTGGTAAATAGTGCATTTTGTGCATGTCGTTTTAAGCTATACACATAGTGTAAAATAATAGTGAAGTGCATGTCACCTGTTGTTGCTTAAACATCTGTTTTATGTGTGGAATTTTACAATACTCCCCCATACTTTGGAACTCATTACCCCAACAAATCGGACTTTCCTCCACTATCACTACCGTAGTTTCAAAAACCTGAAAACCCATCTCTTCAGGATAGCTTATAACCTGCAATAACCCTGCTGCCCCTACATCACAGCACAAACATGTCTACTCCTCACCGTCTCCTCCCTTGTAGATTGTAAGCCTTCGCGGGTAGAGTCTTCTCTTCCTCTGTACCAGTTGTTAGTTATTTATCATCATCAATGTAATTGTTTAACACAAGTTATATATGCAACCCCCTTTGAATGTACAGCCCCCCTGGAACTAATGGCACTCTAACATAAATAATAATAATAATAATAATATAAAGTTAATTGGGATTGCAAAAATGCATCAATTCCACGTGTTATTTTGTTTGACATGTAATTGATGTGCTTTGATACATAGTAGAAGATGTTCAGCATTCAGAAAGGAACAATGGTGTATGTAGAAGAGTTATTGCAATCCTATGTAATAGTCAAAAATAATCCACAGCACTCAAAAGTTGCATGCGAAAAGTAAATAGTAACAAAATTTTATTTTCGAAAACTTATTTATCAATGGTGATTACAAAGTAGGAAATATGATTCCACGATCTTTAATCCAGATGAGTAATATTTGCAAGAACAAAAAAACAGAGCAAAATAGTTAAGTGGGTTAATGATTTTGTGATGATCCAGTTTGCAAAAAACCTTATTCATACAAGTCACAGTAATGGTAGTGATGTTGTGCTAAGGTAATGCTTAGGATATCAGGGGGCATGGGGATGGAAACCACCCTGCCACTAGGCAGTACCCACTTTACTATTTTGTGCTATTAGTTTATTGGATATATTACTCACTTTAATAGAAGATTGTGGAATAATATTTCCTACTTTGCACTCACAATTGATGAATAAAATTGGAAAATAAAATGTTGTTATTATTTACTTTTTACAAGCAATCTTTGAGTGTCGTGGATTTTTAAAAAACTTTTTGGATACAGTAACGTGCCAGAAAATGCATGAAAAAAACATCAAGCGAAAAAATGCACATAAAAACTCATGAAAAATGTGCGTAAATTATGCATGTTTTTCCCTTGAAAGACATGTATTTTTGAGCATTCATTTTACATCGAGTGAATCTAGCTTTATTCGATTACACTACAGAAAAACTTCTCAGCAAGAAGAAACACAAAACTTAACATCCAATTGTTGTTAAGATCAGTTTCTTAAAATATTGTATTTCACCCTGTTCTGAAATAACTTATGTAAATTGTGTTTTATCATCATTTCCTTAGGGTTCCAATGAACCTATTTAAATATAGACTGGAAAGTCCATGAATCTATTTGTGCATTTGGTTGCCATGGAGATAAACTAATACATTGAAATATCCAACACTGAATAAATTACTACTTCTCACTTACACTGAACATTTAATTATGCATATTCATGAAGAATTGTGTTTGACTCAAAAATATTGTGTACAAATTCTTGCAAGCTGCTTTTCTACAAACCTACTTCCTATGAGTGTTAAGTTGTCCTTGGCACCAAGAAGAGGTATAAATCATAATTTATTAAAAATGGAAAAAATAATCGCACAGTAGGGCATCTGAAGGAAGTTTGCCTTCGGCAGCCAAGTTGTTTGACTTCTTTGATTGATCAACTTCTATAGCAAATTCTATAGCGCAATAGGACTAGAATTGAGATCGAAATCTATTCTAAAATATACACCTTGCAAAGTTGTTCATAAAATGCTAAAGCCAAGCATCAAATATGAAAAGCAGTATGGTTTAAAAGTGTATTAATTACCATTAGTCTTGCACTTCAGATTCAGGTCAAAGTCAAATACGATCCAGATCTCAGTGCTTTATTTAATAAATTTATTTAATAAAATTTTGGCAAAATTTGTCCAAAAATTTTGACCCTAACTCTAAGTTGGGGGGGTTAGAATTTTTTCTGCATCTTCAGGGGTTAACTAACATTTCTGTGGCACACCTGACAGCACTTTAGATCTGGAATCACTTCCGATGCTATGTCACTTCTGGCCAATGTTATGTTAAGCAGAAGTGGCATTGGACCATAAATGACATCAAACACAAAAAATTTTACTCTAACCTTGACCATAAACCTACCCCTAAATTGGGGGGTTATTGGTTTTGATGTGTTTTTATTAATGATATGTATTAATTACCATAAGTTTTGCACTTCAGATTCAGGTCACAGTCAAATACGATCCAGATCTCAATGCTTTATTTAGGTCAGCCTGAACAAAATTTTGGCAAAATTTGCCCAAAACCTTTGACCCTAACTCTAAGTTGGGGGTTAGAATTTTTTTCTGCATCTTCAGGGGTAAACTAACATTTCTATGGCACACCTGACAGCACTTTAGATCCGGAATCACTTCTGATGCTATGTCGCTTCTGGCTAATGTTATGTAATCAGAAGTGGCATTGGACCATAAATGACATCAAACACAAAAATGTTACTTTAACCCTGACCATAAACCTTACCCTAAATGGGGGGGGGGGGGGGAGTTATTTTTTTTTATGTGTTTTTAGGTGTTAAAATCCAGTTTAAAATTTTTCAGGCCCAATTTCAATTCATAACCAATTTAAGTGATACCGGACCTGAAGTGCCGCCAGACTGGAAGTACCACAGAATGGTAAGTGAACACAAGAAAACCCAACTGAGGGTTAGGGTTCTGATTAGTATTTGAGTAAAAAATGTGGTTTTGGGAGTGTTGAACTAAACAGCGCCCTATTTGAGTAACACTAATTAGCATATATTTTATATCTAGTTGCTTAAAAGTGTAAAGCTAGATAGAGATAACATGAGAGTAGTATAGCTGTGGTATATAGTTGAAGCATACAACAGAGTCATGTGCACCAAGAATGTATAGCAGCACAGAGTCTTATTAGTCCCATACTATCTCATGTGCCTCTTTATGAAGTTAGAGACATACATACGTACAGCACCATCGGGGCAGTACTGGCAGTCCTGATTAAATTAAATAGAAAAGGCCCAGTTATATAATGTAAGATAAGAATTGATAGTAGGTGCTGAGCCAAGATTTTGCAGCTAAATTTCTTGTGGCAACCTTGGTAAATGCCCCATGTACTGAAAAGGGAGACCAATTACGACTGTGTGCAAAGCAAATCCACAATATGCTTATGTGCATGAGATCTTAGATTACAATATATTCTCTGGGGAAGATTCAATTCAGTGACGTCTCTTTTAAAATCCTGCGTTAAGCTGTTTTTCAGGAAATTTTGCTTAAAAGTGAATGAATCAAAAGGTTGTCTATCTCTGAATAAGCCTGAAAGAGGAAGACAATAAATAATGCATTGAATAAGGGAAAAAGCCCTGATGAATACTTAGAGCAGCTATTTAGATTAAGATAAGGAAATGGAGTCCAGGAGGATTACAAAATGAGTTCTATGACATCTTCATCATACTGTACTTTTATTGTATGTCATATTTATTTATTACTATACTATATTTTTATATTTTAACATGATCTGTAAAAATTTTGATGGCAAAGGTATGTAAAAAAATCTTACTTTGCCTAATGACTGGACATGTCAATAGTTTACATATTCAATGACACAAAGCTTTTGGAGATTGGACTGGCTGACCCATCATGCACAGGCACACTCTGGGAGACATGTACGAGCCTGATAACTAGCGCAGCCCCGCTCGCTCTATTTTTAATAAGGTGCACTCCAATATCAGACGCATTATAAAGCGCCCACAGCACTTTGTAATGCGCCTGAGATTGGGGGACGTGCTGGAGGTGTGACGCACTACAACCGTACGAATCTACATAGTACAGTTGAAAGAAGACACGTGTCCATCAAGTTCAACCAAGGGTGGGGAAAATGTGGGTGAAGGGAGAGAGACAAGGACACCTCCACCAGCCAGGATCCAGACTTTTACATAGCTACGTACGCATTAATATTCTTTAGTTCCAGGTAGGTATCTAAGCCTTTCTTGAAACTCTGTACAGTTCCTGTTGTGACCAGTTCCTCAGGCAGGCTATTCCACAGATTCACAGTTCTTACAGTGAAGAACGCTCTTCTCCTCTGGAGATTGAATCCTTTTTTCTCTAGTCGAAGGGAATGTCCCCTTGTCTTTTGAGAGGGCTTCACTTGAAATAATTTTTCCCCATACTTTTTGTAGGGACCATTTATATAAATATATAAATAAATCAAGTTCCCCTGAAGCCGTCTTTTCTCAAGACTATATAAGTTCAATTCTACTAACCTCTCCTCAAAACTAAGATGCTCCATTCCCCTTATAAGTTTGGTTGCTTGTCTTTGTACTCTCTCTAGCTCCCTTAAGTCTCTTCTATAAACTGGGGCCCAGAAACTGAACAGCATATTCTAAGTGAGGTTGCACCAATGCTTTGTACAGCGGTAGAATTACATCCTTGTCCCGCAAGTCCATGCCTCTTTTAATACACGCCAATATCTTACTTGCCCTACAGGCAGCTGATTGACATTGCATGCTGTTCTGTAGTTTATGATCTACAAGAACGCCCAGATCTTTCTCAACAAGCGATTCTCCAAGTGTTTCTCCCACTAGGATATATGATGCCTGTAGATTATTTCTACCCAGATGCAGAACCTTACATTTATCCACATTGAACCCCATTTGCCAAGTGGATGCCCAAGCACTCAGTGTGTCCAGGACTGCTTGCAATTTATGAGCATCTTCCACAGATTTCACTACCCTGCATAGCTTGGTGTCATCTGCAAAAAGCGAAACCGTGCTATTGATCTCTTCCACTATATCGTTAATAAATACATTAAATAAGAGAGGACCCAATACTGAGCCCTGTGGCACACCACTCACAATCGGGGACCACTCAGAGTAGGAGTCATTTACTACCACTCTCTGAGTACGATCCAGCAGCCAGTTTTCAATCCAATTACACACTTATCTCTAACCCAATGGATTCTAGTTTAACTAAAAAACGCTTGTGCGGGACAGTGTCAAATGCCTTTGCAAAGTCTAAAAACACAATATCCACAGCTGCCCCGCTATCCAGACTTCTACTCACCTCTTCATAAAAACAGATCAGATTGGTCTGACAGCTTCTGTCCTTAGTAAATCCATGCTGACAATAACTAATAATATTGTATTTGTCAACATACTCCTGTATATAGTCCCTTATGAGCCCGTCAAACATTTTTCCCACAACAGATGTTAAACCTACTGGTCTATAATTACCTGGGCAAGACTTGGAGCCTTTTTTGAAGATGGGAACTACATTTCCCTTGCACCAGTCTCCTGGTACTATACCAGTCACCAGGGAATCTCTAAATATCATGTACAGGGGCACAGAGATAACAGAGCTGAGCTCTTTAAGAATCTACACATTTATGACTTTAGTACGGCAAATCCAGGCGCATTACTGCTGGAAGGGGTAGACCACTTTAAAAGTGGTTTACCTGAGCCAGAATTGTTGCTTAGTAGCTAGAAAGCGCTAAATATATGACCCACAGTAGGACAGGTTAATAGATTCAGGGTGTTTCTACTTTGTGTTGGATACCCAGAAAGTGCTGGGCAGCCTGCCCAATCGAATAGTATGGGCGTCACTAATAGGTTGTAAGCCAGCATGGTGCAACACACGTATCTGTATTTATGGCACCCTTCTGTATGGCCTTATTTATATGCAATTGTAGTACCAGCAACCACCCCCCTCATGCATGGAGGGCAAGTGAGTGGTTGTTCTGTTGGTATTTTTGCATTTGTGCAATCTCCCCATGCATTATATGGTGGCTTTACTGCATGCTGGTGTGAATAAGTATAAAGTTAATGTGCAGTTTTTTATCACCTAATTGTTCCCCTAGTGGTGGGGTGTGTGAGCTGCTGCTCAGCTATTAGCTGCACCTGTTTATTTTTTGCCAAGTAGCATATGGGCCAGAGTTGCCTGCTACTGGGTCCAGTCTAGTCCAGCCATTCAGCTGTAAATATGGTCTTTGTAGTGTTTTTTCAGGTTCATAGATTCAGGCACATTCTACGCTACAAATGCGTCTGGATGCCAAAAATCCTACATGTCACCCTATGTATGTTTAGAAAACAACACATGTGAATGGTGCATCTTCCTTTCCTTCCCCATCTATTGTATCATAGATAATTATTTAATCTATTTTTTTGGACTATATAATTCAGGACCTGTTGTGCAGTGGGGCAGATAACACTTTCCTCGTCGGGATGCCTAAGAGGGTGATACATGTAGGTCATTTCAGATCGGCCACTTTGCATATTCTAGGCCATGTTTTATCATTTATAATGGTATAGTTATAATGTATGTATAAACTACATGTACTGTATCTATCTCATGGTCTTGTATTGGGCTGGATATATATTGTAATACCCTGTAGTTTTATTTCCTGTTTTTGATACATACATCAAGTTATGTGGCAACTAATGTTTGTCAGTCTTAGTACTAACTATATATGCAACTGGGAAAATTGGGTTCCATACACTAATTATGGTTGTTTATAAACATACATGGTACGATAAACTTTCTGCACCACTGTCCTAAATAGAGACAGTGAACTTTTTTGTCTTGCATGCAGTTGTGACTACAGTATAGAAGTATTGTAGTGTATTATACTAATAGAGAAGTAATCACATGGTCAAGTCGCCTTGTGCAACTAAAAAAAGTTTAAAAAATTTAATAAAATGCTAAAAATATTTAAAAAACAAAATCATACAAAAATTGTCTTTTCCTTCCTTATACTTTTCTATATTATGTATAAAAATGTAAACAATACAGAACAGAACATAAATCGGTATAACTGCATCCATAATGACCTGACCCGAAAAGTATAATGTTACTTAATCACTGTGAATGATATATATATATATATAAACAAAACATAATGAAAGAATTGCTGTTTTTTGTTAGTCCAGTCTCTCACAAAATGTGAATAACACGTGATCAATAAGTTATACCGAAAAAAAGATTTTGCTTTTAGAATTACCAATTATGAGCATTACTAATTGCTAATTCCTTCCTCTAATTGCACCCCCCGCAATGAGATAAAGGGCTGTTAATCGGTTACCATGGCAGTTGTAAGCCTAAGGAAGGCTTCCATAGCTGGCATGTGAGCGCTTTTATTACTTACTGCCTCAGGCAGAAAGTAATAGATCCGCATTCTTGGTACACCTTTCTGCATTATCTATATCATCTAAAAGGGTGTACAAGCAATCATTCCCCCTAGTGGTCAAGTACCCTAGGGGGAATGCATGATAAAGTAAAAAAAAAAACGTTTTATAGAATAAAAAAGAATTTAAAAAGTTTAAAACACCTCTCTTTTGCCATTTTATCAATAAAAGAATAAAAATTAAAAAAGTTACACATGATTTGTATTATCACGTCCACAAGAGTCCGATCTATTAAAATCTATAATTTATCCCATATTCTGAACACCATAGAAGAAAAAAATAATCCAAACCACAAAATTGAGGTTATGACTTTTAGAAGGTGGGGAGGAAAAAAATGAAGTGCCACAATATTATGTGGCAGAAAGGAATCCACAAAAAATAATATGAACTTCTTGATGTAAATAATGACAGCAAGCAAAAAAGCATACAAATGACTCAGTATGGAAAATATATAGGAAAATGTTATAATATTACATTTGACAATGAATAAACTTTAGTTGCTGAACCTGTAATCTCCATTTAGACTAAATTTAAAATAATGTTGCACCAACAGTCTACTTGTATCATAGGCTAAGATTGTATCCTTGTAGAACAGATCAGATACTACATCTTTTCACAATTTCATTGCCTATCTCAGAACAAGCAGTTGTGATGTCTTTCAAAATGGATCTTATTATATATCGCTTTTCTGAAATAAACGTTTACTGTATTTTAACAGTATTATTCCTAAATGAGTTTATTGGTTTCCAAAGGAAACATGAAACATCAGGATAGCTTTCAGAATTGTGTGCCTGGTAATATTTTAGTGTATCACAATGTAGACAGTTTAGCTTGAAGTTATATTTACTCTGTAGTTTGTTTTATACTCTATCAAACCTAAACTTTGAATGTAATACATTTGGATGGAACAAATTTATTGAGCACATGTTTTTACGATAGTGCCTATTCATTCATAAACAGTACATGAAATATTCCAAGTAGTACAATCAAACATATAAACCAAGGTTTCCCCAACTCCAGTCCTCACGCCCCACCAACGGGTCATGTTTTCTGGCTTTCCTTAGAAGTGAATTAATTATGCTGCACAGGTGACTTAATTATTGTCAGTGCATTCTGTGGGATATCCTGAAAATATGACCTGTTGGTGGGGCGTGAGGACTGGAGTTTGGGAACCCCTGATATAAACCATATTATGAGGGGTTATAGTTCTTTAGACAAGCAGCTGGATGTTCCATTTTGAACAAGTTGACTATTATGTAGTCATAGCTCATGAAGCCATTTTGGACTGCTCATGATCTGTCCTTTGAGATATTGTTGCGAACACCCAATCTAGAATTTGTATGACATGTGGGGGTAACAGGGTTCACCACTAAAGAATCGCCTGGATGGTCCGAAATGATTAAAGTCCTTCCAACCTATATCTCACATTACTATCCACACAAAACTACCACCAGGTTTCTTTCAAGATTTTGCATTGTTACAGGAAGACTTTAATTATTCCATCACTTATCTCTACATAACTACAATGTACATTAATCAAATATTGTTCCCCAATCTGCCTGCTTAGCGAAAGGATGTATTAAAGACAGAACTCACTAAAGGGATTTCCTCACCACAATAATTCACTTTAAACATAAAGATAGATAAATGCAAAGATAAATAAAGACCATTACCAAAAACATTGTTGTTGTCACATGTGTGCCCATTAGGGTTTCTGTGACATCCTCTGTCTGTAAGGTACGGCAGAGGATGTACTATCAATTATGATTTCTTGTGCATTTTGTATATGTCTGGCACCAGTCTGAACTAGGCTTTAGCTTTCACTGACTGTGATAATTGAGATTGACAGGTTTTCTGCCACACCTGTCTGCTAATGCTGTTGGTTTCTTGTTGAGCATCAGATGATTTTGACGAGAGTTGATTGATGCCTGTCTTCACCACTTAGACCGTATTCTGGATGTCAGGGAGCCGGTCCAATCACACTCTGGACTGGGTCCCTGATTTCCTATTTAAAACCCCTCCTGCCTGAAGTCTTTGCCGGTGATAGTTTTTGCTATATCTGGTGCGCTTTATACTTTGTCTATTTGGTTATGGATTTCTTGTGCTTCTCCATTGACTCTCCTTTATGACTGACATTTTTGTACTGCATTGCTCATTCTGGTTTTTGACCCAGTTTTTCTGACTCCCTGCCTTTTGTATTATCTGTCTTGTCTGTTTTGTGCATTCACTTAGTCAGGGTGGGGACCGCCGCCCAGTTACCGCCAGCTACCTAGGGTTGAACAGGCAAGCAATCAGGGCCAGATTTGGGGGGCCTAGCATCAGGGCTCACAGTCTGTTTTCCATGTTCTGGTTATCTGCTCTGGGGGCCCCTAACAGGTGTTCTGATTTTGCTTTGTTTAGGAGATAGAGGACATGTTATCTCCTGCTTATATACACAAGTTTCTCTAGTAATCAACCACCTTTCTCTGCTCTCATTGCTTCAGCAGCCCTGTCTGGCCATGGTTAGATCACTCCAGCACAAATGCTCGTTTATCTGTGTTATTGACAAGGTTTAACCCTTTAAAGATCTGTAGCCTTGTGCACTATAGTTTACAAACCTCCTGCAGTCATGTCACTGTAATGGAATCAACTAGGAAAAGCAGAGCTGATATGCAAATCACTGCTATAGACCTACCCACAGCCTAACCAGTAAGTGTGAGTTTGAACCTGGCTGTGACTTTGTGAAACGGCATGGTGAGACAATTCAGTGTAGTTCAGTATGACAATCAAAAGTCCCAAAGCTTATGTCATTAAAATCTAACAAATAACAAACAAAAAAAAAAGTAAAAAACGGTTCTTATGATCAATCATTAACCAGAAATCTGCAGCTCATGTATCTAGGTTTAGAATCCACTGCTTGAGGCAAGGCAGAAAGTCAGGAAAAATCTTTGATTTAGTGGGACACCAAGAAATGACCAACAGCAATATTTTTTTCATGCATCTTAAACCTGTGCCCTTGTGTGTTCATTTTCCTTTCTTATGATGTCATGGAGAGACTTGGGTCTAGGTTCACAATATTTTATGACTCTCCTTTATAATGCTGTATTGCCAATCTATGTAGGTTCCTGAATGTCACGAGCAGCGGCACAGCCCCAAGTCCGGGCTGCAGGCGCGCTCATCCCTCCATGTCCCCTTCTGCGCCCGGGGCGAGTGGGCACACTCGCTCCCTCAGGCACACTCACTTGCCTCGCCGCGCTCCTGCTTTCCCGTGTCTGGCCGGCCGGTGCGTGCGGCCCCGCTGTTTAGGGCGCGCGTGCCGGCTTTCTCAGATGTAAAGGGCAGACAATTGGTATTGCCGGCCGCTGACCCTAAATAAGGGCTCCACCTCCATTAGCACCCTGCCGAATCTATAGCACCCTTGACCTATGAGAGGAAGCCTTGTCTTGTTCTGATAAGTTGCTCCTGTGTACCAGACCTGCCTGCTTATGTCCTTCGACTCCGAACCTTCGCTGCCTGCCCCGACCTTCTGGCCTGACCCCGACTCTGACTTCGTCTACCGTTCCTGTACTGCGTTGCACCGCGACCACCTCCGCAAGCAAGCCACATCAGGGGTAGTGACCTGGTGGAATCCCGCCACGGCAAGTGAAAACCGGGACCCACTTAGATTCCGCTCACTGGTGTGGTCTGTACCACCGCTTGCGGCGGTCCAGTGGATCCACTACCCCAGCTCGTTACACTGAATTATCCAGCTATGATATATTTTTGATTAGAGCATGCTAGAAACATAATACACTTATCAAACCAATTAGTCTACCCATAAGCATATCATAAAGAGAGGTAGAATGCTTCTGTACAAGAGTATCCTAATTTATATATTTTACAGTAAAATTAAAGATTAGATATATTTTGATGCAGCTAGGGTCTATGATTACCAATTGATATAGAGACTGATGGATTATGCAAAATATTTCTTTTATGTATTAGGTCCTAGGAAAGGGTGTAGCTACAGGAGGTGAAGCGGTAGAAGACACTACCGGGCCCTACAGCCTGAGGGGGCCCAAAAGCCCTTCTGCCACATAAGAAGACACCAGTATTGTAAATGGCACATTGTAACTAGGGGGCCCCATTTCACTTTTTTGCACAAGGGCCCTAAAGCTTGAAGTTCCGCCTCTGGTCCTAGGGTAAATATTATAAGCCTGAGAATGATTCACTTCAGAACTTTATAGATCCATCATCTGTTGATCGTGTGCCTTGCTGAGGTTGGACTTCCAAAAAAATACACAATCCTCACAAGGTCTTTTCCAAATGAATACAATTAGTTATCTCTGGAAGAGTTAGGCCCAAACTGATATTCATTTTTCCTAACTTCTAAGGCAGAATCACAAGAGACATGCTATCTTTCTATCCTATGTAAAGACCTTAAGCTTTCTGAGATTCTGTGCTCAGTCTACTAACTAAGTCTACAGGTAGAGATGGGCGAATTTCTCAAAAATTCGATTCGGTCACTTCGCCGAATTTTCCGACAAAAATAAATTCGGTCCGAATTACTTCCCGGCATGATCACGTTAAAAAGCAGCTATTTCCTGGCTGCACAGAGCCTGCAGGGTGCTGTAGAACGTTTTTTGCATGCTTAAATATGCAGAGGGAGTTGGGTTTTGGTCTTCATACAATGTTGTGTTTTAGTATGACATGTAGATGACTGCCGCCGCTCTTAGAATCGCTTCACTATAACATTCCCTGGGCACTTAAGAGGGAAAAACTGACCAAAAAAACTCAAGCGGGAATGTAGCCTGATAAAGTATGCCAGCGAAAGCTGTGGGAAAAAAAAGCTGGGGAGCTCAGGTGGCAAACATTAGTGACAGAGTGTGGAGGTGACGGCGGCAGCCACAGCAGCATGAGGTCAGGAGTGCACAATGACATTTTGGAGGTGGCCCAAACACGAGGAAGCCACAGGTGGCACAATGGGCGAGAGCGGATTTTTGCAGGGCAGCAGTATGAGGTCAGGCAGTGGCACAATGACATTCTGGAGGCGGCAAACAGTATTAGGCCACAGAGTGGCACAATGATTACGTGTGGAGGTCACGACGCAGCAGCATGAGATCAGGCAGTGGCACAATGACATTTGGAGGCGGCAAAACAGTATTAGGCCACAGAGTGGGACAATCACACAGTGTGGAGGTCACGGCCCGGCAGCAGTATGAGATCAGGCAGTGGCACAATGACATTCTGGAGGCGGCCTAAACAGTATTAGGCAACGAGTGGCACAATCACACAGTGTGGAGGTCACGGCGGCAGCAGTATGAGATCAGGCAGTGGCACAATGACATTCTGGAGGCGGCAAAACAGGTCAGGCAGTGGCACAATGACATTCTGGAGGCGGCAAAACAGTATTAGGCCACAGAGTGGCACAATCACACAGAGTGGAGGTCACGGGCAGAGCAGCAATGAGATCAGGCAGTGGCACAAAGAAATTTGGAGGTGGCAAAAAAGTATTAGGCCCCAGAGTGGCACAATACACAGTGTGGAGGTCCACGACGCAAAACAGATGAGTAGGCGGGGCAATGACTTTTGGAGGTGGCAAAAAAAGGGGGAAGCCCCAGAATGGACAAACTGAGAGCGGGGGTCAGGCGGGCAGCTG
>JAODAL010034048.1:0-44797 GCA_025379985.1 Phyllomedusa bahiana | reverse complement strand
CTTTGGGTTCAGAATCACCCTTGGTTTCTGTACAGAATCTGTGGGTTAAGCCTGGGCCAACCCCCTGGATGAGACGGGATCTTTAAACCTTGTTTTTTGTTCGGCCTTGTTGCTCTGTTTATCTTATGGTTTGAGAGATACCTTCTAGTTCCTGAATTCAGTTTGTTCTTCGGTTATTGTTCTGCTTCTTGTTTTGATACTGCGATCCCCTCCTGGCCTGACCTCGACTTGTTTGACCACGTTTTGTCTTGTTTGTTCCTGTCAGTTCCCTGTTCACTTGTCCTGGTTCGTTTGTGTATTCCTGTCTATATCAGGGTCATCCAGTGAGGGGTCTCCCTTTTCAGGGGGTTACATGTTTAGGCAGAAAAAAGGTCAGGAAAAATGCTCCCTAAAAGGGGCCTACCATAGGAGTGGCTGGTATAACTATGGGGAACCCTAGGAAAAGGCAGCCTGAGGGAGAGTAGTCTCCCGTAACCCTAGCAGCAAAAAGGATCGAAAAAAATGGACAACCCCACTCGGGGCGCCCCTTGAATAGGGAAAGGGCCCAGGGAAGTGTCACCAGTCCCCCTTAGTGAAAAAAAAACTTGATCCCCAAGTTTAAGTTTAGCAATAGCAAAGTGCTGTGTTTTAATTGATGTGTATGTCCCTTATGGGAAGGGGGCCCCAAAAAGTGTCATGTAAAACGGAGAGTAGCTCACGCTTGCATGACACTCTGCTTTGTGTTTTTATAGAAGTTCTTACAGAGACTTTTGAGGGCCCTTATAAAGACTCTCGGGAACCTGCAGTTATTAGACATCTTGGCATATCATACCAATATGCCATATATGAGATAGGAACACCATGTTGAAAAAAAAAACTATTCTGTAATCTCAATCAATCATCATGGTCAACTGCTAGTAAGTGTTGCTAGGTTCCCTTCCCTTATCATGGGGAGAATGTAAAGATTAAAATTTCAGCTCCACAGTCCTTTCCAGGGCTGTGGAGTTGGCAAGCCCAAAACCCCCGCTCGACTCTGACTCCCCAATTTCCCAAACTCCCACTCCCCATCCTATGCTGACCCCCGACTCCCACCCCGACTCCCCCTTTAAAGGCGCATGTTTAAGTTAACTTTATGTGTTTAAAATGGAACATCAGGCTGTTTTTACCTTTGATAAAAAATCAAGTATTTAGGGAGGGAAACAAAAAGGAAAAATTTTTTTTTGGAAAAAAGGAAAAAAAGGTAACCCTGTCCATCTGCACCAACAAGGGAATGTGTAGAGGAGATTTGGGGTAGATTTTGGTTTAAGAATGCTTGAATCTGATCCCGAGCCAAAGAATTCAGGCGTATTGAAAATCAAAAAGGGGGATTTCCCCAAAAGTTTCAAAATAATACAAATTAAAAATTTTTGTTTTTAGGAACAATCAGTAATAATGCAGTTAAGGAAAAATCTGAAAAATAAACAGATGCTAAATATTGCAAGTCAAATTTATTATAAGATAGGTAAGTGACTTTATAAAAAATTCAGTGCTCATTCAAAGCTGTAGTGGTGGTGAGATATGGAGCCCGAAAGTCCAAGTTCAAAACATTGTTACCTTTTGTTGTCAGTGTAAAATAATTTATTGGGATGACTTTGAACACAAAAAAAATTGTAAATATGAAAAAACACTGTAGGAACATTTGTGGAGTTTCTTGAATTTGTTCTAGAAATTGTATTGTCTCCATCAGATTGCATAGATGACCTCACATCTGATTTTTTATTGGCAGGCTCGAGAACTGGCTCTCTACACTATACTTGGGTTGGGGGGGCAAAGCGATGACCACAGGGGGCAACATCTTAACAATTGTCAGGGTATAAAGGGATTTGCCTCAGCCACAGTCTCAGTTTTTGACTGAATGGTTGGAATCTTCTACTTTTTGAAAGCAGAGTGAAAAATTTTTCTGAAATTGTTGCGTTGGGGCTGATTCTTTCCCGGGGGCCGCACTTTGGGCTTCTCTTGTCATCAATTACACTCCTCGTGATGAGGCTGAAGTTTATGGGCTCTGTGGCAAGTAGCACTGGTCAAACTCCAATTCCTCTTGCTCTTTGCATGCATCGATAATTAACTGGACCTAAACTTTATTTATATTTTGGGCTCAAGAGTCGGTCCATTTTATGATGACTCCGAATTCTGTAAAATCGGCACCGACTCCACGACTCCGACTCCACAGCCCTGATCCTTTCTATACTCATCTGTATAATCTTTGCTGGGAGGAAAAGAAAGTTAAGCCAGGACAATGCTTGACCCTGTAGAAGTGAGTAACCACTGGACCCTAGCTATGTAGCATTATTAGATCTTCCTAATAACTCTTTTACTGCCCTAGACCATCAGGGATCCTTAGATTAATCTCTTCACTACCCCAGACCACCAGGTATGCAGTAGTAATTTTCACTGCCCTCTACCAGTGATCCAAACATAATCTCTTCATTGCCTTAGACTATCAGTGCTCCTCACATTAATTCCTTCACTGCCCTGGACCATCAAGGATGTATCCCTTAATTCCTTCACTCTCCTAGACTGTTTTACCAGTGTGGGACTGAGGTTTCTGGGCCCACCATGATGTTGATTCTTGGGGCCACCATTGAGTTTGATTCTTGGGGCCCAACAGTAGAGGTAATTTTTGGGGCATACCCTACATCTACTGTACATGACTGCACATGTCTCTGCCATGCTATCTCCTGTTTTGTGCCCCTTTTTTCCTTGCCTTTCTTCCTGAAAAGCAGTCCAGGGGCACACCATCCCCTCTGTGGGCCAGTCTGGGCCTGTGTTATATTATCCTGTGACTACTGAAGCTAATTAGTTCTTTCAGCAGTCACATGTCAGTTCCATGACACCATTGCTCAGTAACAGAAGTCAAGAAACTGACATGTGAATGCTTACACTACTGATTGGCTGCAGCAGTCACATACTGACCACAGAGCTACATATAAACAGGAGACACTGCCAGCACCATCAGTGCTGGAATGGCGCTGAGTACAAATGTGAATATGCACAGTATGTTTTCTTTACCCAGCTGTTAGATTTTTATTTTTATAGTGACAAAACCCTTTTACACAGAGATGGGATCTTTCAGGATCCTCCAGACTGGTTGTTAAAATAACAGTCGGTTTGGAGAAACAGGATACTGATCGTTCCTATGCATTCAGTTGAATCATGTCTTTGCTCCCTGTACAGCCATTCAGCACTTCTTCTTTTCACTTCTATTTTCAGGGCACACAGTGGCGTACCACCACATTTATTATGTGTTTTAGACAGATTCTAGAGACATCAGTCTGACAAATAGGATGTGGCCTCTGTAAAAGTGGTGTGGCTTAGTGGAAAGTGGGTGTGGCTTGACAGGCAACGGTGTGAAGCCAAACATTTGCCAAAATTTTCCAGCAGTTATAAGACTGCTAGTCTAACTTAACTCTAACTTAATTTAATAAATGTCAGTGGATGCAGTGTAAAATATAATTCGTTTCAGGGTCTGCAGTGTCTAACATAACTTATTTCAGGGGGTACAATGTTTAATACAATTCATATCAGGGGATACAGTTTGTAATTTGCTTAATTCAATGGATGCAATGTTCAATATAATTTCAGCCCTGCTCGCCTGTTTTAACTAATATAACTGTTATAGTTTGTGCCATGGCCCAGTCTGCCTCTGTCTGTCAGCTGCCAGTTCATATGCATCATTTCTATTGTGCACCTTCTATGATATTCTGTTCCTCCCGTTCAGCGTGCTGGGCAACTGGAAGTTCCCTATAGCAAAGTCCAGATCTCATGTATAAAGGGTTAAAGGGTGAAGACCAGTGGACTCCTCAGATTCCACTTCTCGGCAGGGCCTTACACCGAAACTCATGATTGATATAGAAGATCCATTTCTATAGATGACAATAACCTGGGAGAGGGATGCAGGAATGAAGCGTAACGCTGATTGTCAGAGCTCCAACCGACCATTGCTAGGCTTGATTTTTCTCCATTCACCAGCTGAATGAGCACTGTCTGCTATTGTGCTGCAGATGAGGCATGAATTGGAAAGGGAGTCTGTCAGGAAATATCAATTTACAACCTAGGTTATTGTTAAAGTATCCGAATGCCTTAAGGGGGTATTACAATCTCAGGCATCTGTTTTATGTTGACCGGATATGACAGAAAAATAGGTACAGGTCACACCCATCTCCAGAACGTTTCACTTTGATGGCATTATTTCTATTTAGCTGATGTTGGGCCTCAAAGAATGATTTCCAAAGAGATCCAGTCTGACACTGCAAAACCCTGTCCCCTTTGCAGGTTTGCACGCTGCAATTTGTGGTCTGTATGGTATATAATGGTGTAGAGGAAATTTTGGGTTAGCAAACACAATAGTTCTAAATACTTTATAATCTGTGACCAATGTTTTGCTGTCCTTTGTTAGGACAGTGTCGTGCCGGTAGTTTGCGTACAAACATTTTCTTAAAAAAATTCTATAAATTGACTTTGTTAATGCAGCAGGAAACTTTGATGTGGGCACTAAAATATATTCTCCTTTTTTCTATTCTCTATATTTTTAGTTTTTTAAAAAAAAAATAAAAAAAAATCAGTAAACGATTACTTGTAACTAAGAAAAAAAACATTCCTTTCCCTGGTTCAAAAAATAAAACATTTTATCTGTAAAATCTTTTTAATTACCTTATATACTCGAGTATAAGCCAGACCGAATATAAGCCACAAAAGCCTACTTTTGCCACAAAAAACTGGGAAAAACGAATTGACTCTCGGTAGTAAAGCCCTTAGGGTGGAACAATGCAAAGGCTACTGGTATAAATTTCCAAATAAAACTGGATTTAAAATTAACAATTTAAGTAGGCAGTTTTATGTCCCCCATAGGCAGGTATAGGCAGGTATATGTCCCCCATAGGCAGGTATAGGCAGTTTAATAACCCCCATAGGCAGGTATAGGCGAGTTTAAGTCCCCCTAGGCAGTGTTTAAGCAGTTATAGCAGGTATATGTCCCCAATTGCAGGTATAGGCAGTTTTTTTTAAGAGGCAGCGTATATGTCCCATTGAAGGTTAGGAGGTATAGTCACCTAGCAGGTATAGGCAGTTACAGGCGGTTTATGTTCCCCATGGCAGGTATCTGCTCACCCATAGCAGGTATAGGGCAGGGTTGATGTCCCAATAGGCATGTATAGGCAGGTATGTGTCAACACCTATTGGCTGATATATTTACCCTATAGCAAGGTATTGGCATGGTTTTAAAAAATAAACAAAAAAAATATCTCAATTCCTGCTGTTAACGATGCGCTGCATCCTCTTCCCGGCACAGACAGTGTGATGTCATAGGCAAGCAAGAGAAAATAGAATAAATGTGCAAAAGGAATTCTACGTACAAATGTGTATGAATATAAGCAACATGAGCATAATAAATCAGCCAATTACAATGAAATAGACATGTTAACTGCAGCTTTCCACATGTGACTGATGTCAATATGGGCAACCATGAGAACAAGACTCTTGGGAACAGACTCCCAAAAGACTCCCATTTATGCATAAGTTCCAAGTACAGCCAAACAGGTTGCTCGACTGTACTTGGAACTCTCATAAAACCCAATAGAGAGTCATGCACAAGCACAACCAGCTCTCCATCGTGAGCCTAAACTTTCAGGGACCTGCACCTATCAGACTTTGAAGATATATCCTAGCAATATGCCATCATACTATATGGTGGGAAAACCTTGGGATAATGTCAGGGGTTGTTACCTTGTAGGGTGTCCAAAGGCACCACAAGTATTCGCTTCTCATAGCTGCAGTCTTTCTAGTTCGCTAATCTTAATATTTTTTAGTGTGGTTGTGAACAGCTTTTTGTGCATTTTTTTTCCAAAAATGCTGCAACCATTGTTTTAATTTTTGTCATTTAAATGAGATATTTGGGGTAAATTAATTAGCTTTTGGTATAGCTTTTTCCTTGCTTCTTTATAGGACAATGCTTGCAACAAGTGTCACAAAAGCCTTTAGAAGAGGAAGCCACCGGCAGAGAACAGGTCACCTGTGAGTCTCTGTATGTAACTGTATTGTAATCAGGGGTCGAACTACCGATGGTGCAGCTGTAGTAACTGCTACAGTGCTCGGAGCCCACTTGAACCCGGCGACTCCTGCCTCAGAATGCCTGGGCCATTTGTCCCGAGCGTTTAGAGGCAGCAGGGACCTTTCTTAACAGAGTAGAGCATCCAATGATGAAGAGGTCATATGTCATATCATTGTGCTACCTGTGCCGGGCTCAGGAGCTGAGTTAGTTATTTCTTTTTTTTAACACTAATGGACCCTACCTAAAGCCTGCCTACCTATACGGAGCCCCCTGTAGCCTACTTAAAGTCTGCCTACCTATATGGGGTCCTCTCTAACCTACCTAAAGCCTGCCTGCCTATATGGGTCGCACTATAACCTACCTAAGGCCTGCCTACCTATATGGGTCCCCATATAACTTATCTAAGGTCTGCTTACATATATGGGGCCCTCTATAATCTACCTAAAGCCTGCCTACCTATATGGGGCCCCCTATAATCTAACTACATAGCTACATAGTTAGTATGGTTGAAAAAGACATGTGTCCATCAAGTTCAACTAAGAGTGGGTAAAATGTGGTTGAAGGGAGGGAGACAAGGATTTTAAGCCCAGCCTCCCCACTGGTTAATGCCCTGAATCCCACAAGGCAAAAACCAATCTGCTCCAGTAGAGGCCCCATCACTGATCACAGAACCGCCACCAGCCAGGATTCAGTATTTTACATGGCTACGTACACAATAATGTTCTTTAGTTTCAGGTAGTTATCTAAGCCTTTCTTGAAACTCCCAACTGTCCCTGCTGTGACCAGCTCCTCAGGCAGGCTATTCCACAGATTTACAGTTCTTACAGTGAAGAAAGCTTTTCTCCTCTGGATATTCTCTAGCCGAAAGGAATGTCCCCTTGTCTTTTGAGGGGGCTTTACTTGAAATAATTTTTTCCCCATACTTTTTGTAGGGACCATTTATATATTTATATAAATGAATCATGTCCCCCTTAAGCCGTCTTTTCTCAAGACTAAATAAGTTCAATTCTACTAACCTCTCCTCATAACTAAGATGCTCCATTCCCCTTATAAGTTTGGTTGCTAGTCTTTGCATTCTCTCTAGCTCCATTACATCTTTTCTGTAAACTGGGGCCAAGAACTGAACAGCATATTCTAGGTGAGGTCGCACCAATGCTTTATACAGCGGTAGAATTACATCTTTGTCCTGTGAGTCCATGCCTCTTTAAATACACACCAATATTTTACTTTCCTTAGAGGCAGCTGATTGATACTGCATGCTGTTCTGTAGTCTATGATCTACAAGGACGTCCAGATCTTTCTTAACAAGTGTTTCTCCAAGTTTTTCTCCCCATAGGACATATGATGCCTGCAGATTATTTCTACTCAGATGCAGAACCTTACATTTATCCACATTAAACCTCATTTGCCAAGTGGATACCCAAACACTCAGTATGTTCAGGTCTGCTTGCAATTTATGAGCATCTTCCGTAGATTGCCCTACACTACATAGCTTGGTGTCAGCTGCAAAAATAGAAACACTGCTATTAATCCCCCCCAGTATATCATTAATAAATACATTAAATAAAAGAGGACCCAATACTGAGCCCTGGGGCACACCACTCATAACCGTGGACCACTCATAGTAGGAGTCATTTACCACCACTCTCTGAGTACGATCCGATTGCCAGTTTTTAATCCAATTACACACTGTTGGTTCTAACTCAATGGATTCTAATTTACCCAACAAACGCTTAGGAGGGACAGTGTCAAACGCCTTTGCAAAGTCTAAAAACACAATGGGCGACATGTATGAAATCGATTGTTTTTTTTTTATACTTGGCGCCGACAAACCAGTTCTAAATAGATAGAGAAGAGTGTAGACTACGATAGTATGAAGATTTTTGGCGCATTACATAGAGCTTAATGTGCCAAACTTCTCTCAAAGTTCGGCGCATTACACTCTATGCCCATACAAAGTTGGCCGCATTAACCTCTATGCAATGCGCCAAACTTTGTATGGGCATAGGGTGTAATGTGCCGAACTTTGAGAGACATATGAAGGAAGGCTCTTCAAAGTGAATTATTTAATTCAATATATTCAGTGTATAATGCACCTGAATGTATGAAACTAGATTTTGTGCGATTAAAAATGGTGTCTAAAGTTCATCGCGCTGCCTGTGTGTTTCGCGCATAATGAAACTTTGGCGCATTAGTAATGCGCCATACATGTGTAAAGGCTGGAAATGAAAGAAAGGTAATTAGAATAGCATGTCAGTGAATAGAAACAATGGAAGTGGTCTTGGTTGGTGGACCACAGATCCCAGCAATACCTGTGCTGTGCTGGCTCTTGCTGTATGTAGAATTAAGGGTGGGAGCAGCAAAAATACACTTCAAAATGTCCCTTATTTCGCAACTTACACCAGTACAATAATAAAAAGTAATCTATGATAAATAACTAACTATATAAAATTAAATTATATATATTAAATAAAAATGATATAAAAAAAAAGTAATATAAAAATAAATAATATCCCAAAAATATAAAAATATATCCTATAAAATTTATTTAAAATTCATAGAATCTAAAACTAATATTACATTAAATAGCCCACTGATGATGTTCAGATTTTTTTAAATTTTTACTACGTTAAATTGGACATGTATTTTTGCTGCTCTCAGCCTTTATTCTGCATACAGCAAGAGACAGCACAGCACAGGTCTTGCTGAGACCTGTGATCCACCAAGCAAGACCACTACCATAGTTTCTATTCACTGACATGCTATTCTGATGACTTTTCTTTTATTTCCAGCCTATCTATAGCTTTCATACATGTTTGGTGCATTACTAATGCGCCAAAGTTTCATTATGTGCCAAACACACAGGCAGCGCAATGAACTTTAGACAACAATTTTAATCGCACAAAATCTACTTTCTTACATTTAGGTGAATTATACACTGAATATAATGAATGCAATAATTCACTTTTAAGCACCTTCCTTCATATGTCTCTCAAAGTTCTGCACATTACACTCTACGCCCATACAAAGTTTGGCGCATTGCATAGAGCTTAATGCGGCAAACTTTGTATGGGCATAGAGTGCAATGCGCCAAACTTTGAGAGAAGTCTGGCACATTAAGCTCTATGTAATGCACCAAAAATCTTCATACTATCGTATTCTACACTCTTTTATATCTATTTAGAACTGGGTTGTCGGCGCCAAGTATAAAAAAAATACGCAGTCGAATTCATACATGTCGCCCAATATCCACAGCTGCCCCGCTATCCAGACTTCTACTCACCTCTTCATAAAAACAGATCAGCTTGGTCTGATAGCTTCTTTCCTTAGTAAAATCATGCTTGCAAGCACTTATAATATTGTATTTGTCCACATATTCCTGTATATACTCCCTTATGAGCCCCTCCAACATTTTTCACACAACAGATGTTAAAGGAGTTGTCTCATTAATAGCTTTCAGCCTCTGTCTGTGAATGGGAGTTGAATTGAGGGGCGTGCTAGCTTCTCTGCCTCTTCCCCCCTCCCCTCAGCACACAGGCAGCTATCCACCCATAACTTCTATACAGCAGGGGGGGCAGGGGGATTGCTGCCAGAGTTAACCCTGTGTGTGCCTGCCTAGAGAGGTCTATGATTGCTAATAGCAGAACAGAGGGGCTGCAAGTGTTCCTATAACCTCTTGCTTATCTTACATATCTCCACATCTCCAGCAACAACAAACAAAACCACTAAGAACAGAGGCAGGGAAGCTGCAAAGTGTTACTCAGGATGTGTCCCTAGTACAGCACAGCATGAACTGTTCACAAGCCTCCCTGATCTGTATAGTATTATTATAGTTACAGCTCCACAGACATCATGATTATAGTAACAAACAGGGTCACTGCTGTCACATCTATTGATCAGCCTAATCTCTGCTCAATCTGTGTAGAGAGCAGGAGGAAGCAGGCACACACAGGGTTAATCCAGGCAGCACGGACATAGAAGCCAGAGTCCTCCCTCCTCCTCCCTCCACTACAGAAGCATTCTGTGTGGGAGGGGCTCTCTGCTCCGACACTGTCTTCAAAGGTGATGAGTCATTCAGACCTGACAGCCAGTAAGATAAGGATCAACAGGTCGGCTGCTATAGAGATTTGAGAAGCTGATGCACTCCTATGAACAGGGCTAGCTCAAAATCAGTAGGACATTTGTAATGAACATATATTTCAAAGCTGCTTGTTTTTTAAAGATCTTTTAATTAAAACCCAATCATTGTAGCGAGACAACCCCTTTAAACTCACTGGTCTATTATTACCTGGGCAAGACTTGGAGCCTTTGTTGAAGATGGGAACTACATTTGCCTTGTGCCAGTCTCCTGGCACTATACCAGTCACCAGAGAATCTCTTAATATCATGTACTGAGGCACACCGACAACCGAGCTGAGCTCTTTAAGAACTCTTGGGTGTAAGCCATCTGGGCCTGGAGCTTTGTTCACATTTATTTTATTTAACTTGGCTTGGACCTTTTCTACACTGAGCCAATTAATTATAGCAGATGATGTATTAACAGTACTGGCATCACCTACATCAGCACTGGGACCGCCCCAACCAACATCGTTGGTATTTACTGAACTGAAGAACCTATTTAGTACTTCAGCCTTCTCCTGGTCCCCAGTGACCAGCTCCTCATCACAGGTTTATAAGGGTCCTACATGCTCCGACTTTGGCTTTTTGGCATTTATATACTTAAAGAATTTCTGGGGGTTTGTCTTGCTGTCCTTGGCCACCTGCCTTTCATTTTGAATTTTATCACTTTTATACAGATTTTATTAAGCTCTTTGTAATTTTCAAAGGCTGATGCTGACTCCTCTGACATATTTTTAAATGCCCTTTTTATTGTTTATTGTCCTCTTAACAAAAGGTAGAGGCCATGTTGGATTTAGTTTTAATCGCCTATACTTGTTACCCATAGGAATACATTTTGCAAAAAAATTCTCCAGAGTATATTTAAAGCTCTCCTATTTGGCTTCTATATCACTATTTGCTAATAGCTGCTCCAAGTCTACGTCCTGTATTGCATCCCTCAATAAGGCAAAATTGGCCTTTTTAAAATTAAATGTTTTTGCCCTCCCGCTCTGTTTTTCTTTTTTCCAGTTTACACTAAAATTAATTATATTGTGGTCGCTGTTACCTAGATTTTCAGAAATAGTGACCACTCTAACAAGTTCTCCTTTGTTAGAAATTACAAGATCTAACAAAGCATCACTTCTAGTCGGATCCTCCACAAACCGCCCCATAAAATTATCCTCTAACAGATTGAGGAACTTACTTCCCTTTTCAGCTGATGCAGAACCATGACCCCAGTCAATGCCTGGGTAAATAAAGTCACCCATTATAACCACTGTACCCTCTTGTGCTGCTCGCACCATTTGATTATGCACCTGTACCGCCCTGGCTGGCCTCAGTAGCAGTACACGGCGATCCAATGGCTGGGCAGGCCCAGCCAGTCGCGGCGACAGCTCGGCAAAGAAGAAGTTATTGAAAAAAAGGTTGTGACGCCAGTTGGGGTTGTCAGCCAGAGTTTGGCCTGGCACTAATGGAGATCCCTGGGAGATAGATGGTGGTAATTAGTGTCTGGTGATTAACCCCTCCCCAACTAGGGCTGACTCCCAGGGCAGATGGTGCAGGATGATGTGGCAGAAAACAAACACATCCAGGCAGGGTTATCAACACTTGCAATTTACTGAAGCTCTGCAGATATTGCCAGGAGATGTTACACAGTCCAGGAAATAGGATTTCTGCCTAATATGTGCGATGAGAGTTCAATTTCTCTGCTGTAGTGTGGTGCAGCTCACCTGCTGCTAGTCACACATCTCATAACAGGACTCTTGGATTCCGTAATTTCCAAGAGAGGAAAGTGCTGGATCGGTGATCCCTTCCAGAAACAGGCAGTGCAAGTCTATAGAATTTCCGGCTTCTGTCACCGCCGAACTTCTGACTCAGTGGAGCTGCTGAGTTCCTGGGCAATTCACTCTGCTACTTTTGAACACAAGTAGTTTTCTCAGTTTGCCACAGACTCTGGAAGTCATTGTGGCCAAGGGACTGATACCCTGGTTTCTTCAGCCTGCCCTGTAGGAAGGCACACACCCTCTCTACTTTTAGGCAACCTACTTCTGCCCACACTACTACACTCTCTCGGCACACTTCCTCTTCCTCTGGCTAGGGCCTGTATCCTAAACTCTGGATGAAGGTAAAGTGTAGAACCCCCAGAAAGGGACCAGGTTACAATGTCTGTATGCAGTGCTTAGCAGAGAAACTAACTTTCATCACATCTAATAATGCATATGGAACCTTACACAGACAGTTATTTTGTGGTGATCCAGACATGTGGCGCCACATTCCCCCCTACTGAAGAATAACACATCCTCAAGATTTTGGAACCCGTACATAGCAATACAAATAACATTGACCTGAACACATAACCAGTCTTAATAAACTAGTCGGATTACAGCCCAAAACTACTCCTCCCTCTGATCGTCCCCAAGTGCAGTTGCGGGGCACACAGACCATATAATCAAATTCACTGCACTGGCTGGTTTGGATGGCTCCTTTACCAAGGCCACCATTTTTGTCATCCATAGGGTGGGTCAACTGAACGGTGAAACTGAACAAACGAAGAGGAAGTCCAGCTCCAGACCAGGTAAGTAGAAAAATATGAAAATAGCCTTTATTTCAAATGCATTAAAACAGAGTCGACATGACCATGATGTTGTTGAAGTGAGGAAGCGCTAACGCGTTTCGGAAAATTGTTCCTTAATCATAGCGTATACAACACAATAAAACTTTCCTTTAAATAGACCTATATCCGGTCACATGTGCTGGGAAGGATAACTTTAACCCTTACATCTCTGGTATACCAATAAACGTGTAAAATTTCAGGTATCAAACATATAAAACATACCATACCTACAACAACATCAATATTGATAGAAAACATCCTGCCTCTTATTCATACCTGCTGGATAACGTGAACCTAGTTGGTAAATCCACCATGTTTCCCTATTTATTAATTTTTTTATTATGGTCACCTCATCTAACGGGCTAAACACTCTCTCTATGCCCGAAAACGAAAAACCTGACGTGTACCTATTGTGATGTTCAATGAAGTGCCTAGAAGCCATCGATACTCCAATAGACAATGGTTTGCGTATATCAGATAAATGCCTTCGAATCCTGATTTTTAATGCTGTTGATGTGCATCCGACATATTGCAAATTGCAGTCGGTACAAGTGATCAAATAAACTGTGAATTTAGTGTTGCAATTAATATATGATGCAATATTGTGTGTCACATTGTTCACAGATGAAGTAACAGTTTTGGTGATCTGCATGAAATTGCAAGCTATACAACACGAGTGTCCGCATTTATAAGAACCTCTGTGTGACAACCAAGTCGGGGTATTGGGTCATTCTGATAAAAATAAACTGGGTGACAGTAAAGAACCAAGAGTTCTACCTTTTTTGGAAACAAATTTTATACCCTCCTTATCTAGAAATGTTTTCATGTTCTCCTGGGAGAAAAGTACGGGTAAATTATTCTTGATTATAGACACAATATCGTTAAATTGTGGACTGTAAGGGGTAGAAAATACAATCTTATTTGATAGACTAGTATCTCTCTTATTTGTTGTTAGCAGTTTATCACGGGATAAATTGGCTACTTTTCGTTTGGCTCTATTTACACTCCAGTGTGGATATCCCCTTTCCAGTAATCGATCACATGTTTGACGCTCATATTCCTGAAATTTATGTTCCACTGAGCAGTGTCTTTTAATTCTAAGTTCTCCCACAGGAAGATTTTTGACCACATGTGGTGGGTGACAAGATCTAGCCTGTAATATCAAATTTCTTGCTGTGGGTTTCCGATATGGTAGAATGTTAACCCCCCCCCCCCCTTGTTTGTTGCCACTCAAAGTGACATCCAGAAAGTTAACATGGTTCTTGTGCCACTCATAAGTAAAGCGCAAGTTCATAGTGTTTTGGTTGATAAATGCACAAAAGTTTTTGGCTTCAGACTCCGTCCCCCCCACACCAGGAGCAGGTCGTCTATATAACGACCATACCACCTGATGTGGGGGAGGACGGGACAGACAGCAGAGAAGCGGAACTGTTCCTCCCATGCTGACATAAACATGTTGGCCAATGCTGTAGAAAATTTCGCTCCCATTGATGAGCCTTGACACTGCAAATAAAACTCTCTGTCAAAACTAAAATAGTTATGTCTCAATAAAAAATCTGTGGCCATAACCAAAAATTCGTTAAGTTCCCTGGAGTGTGGACTAAATCTGGAAAGATGAGATTCTAAGCAGGACAAAGCCTGGTCGTGGGGCATGGAAGGGTATAACCCCACCACATCACACGACACCCAGGAAAGTCCTGTGTCCCATGTTGCCTGGGACATAATGGTAACCAGACTTTTTGAGTCTTTTATAAGTCCTGGTAGATTTAACACAAGTGGCTGTAAAATCTCATCTATCCACGCTCCAAGGAACTCACCCAATGAGCCTATACCGGCTACAATCGGTCTAAGTGGCGGTGGAAACTGATTCTTATGAATCTTTGGGAATGAATGAAAAATTGGTATAGTTGGGTGATCTACAAAAAGTTTGTCTGCTAATGTAGTAGAAATTGCTCCCATTATGACCCCATCTTGTAGTAATTTTTTTAGTTTAGTTTTAAATAAATTTGTTGGGTCACAGGAAAGGGGACGATAAGTGTCAGTGTCTTGCAACAATGTTAAATTTAACTTGCGATATAAGCCGGCATCAAGTGCCACAATAGCCCCACCCTTGTCTGCTGGGCGTATCAACAGGTCTGAATTGTTCTGTAATTCTATTAACGCAGTGTGTTCTAATTTGGACATATTAGATTTAACAGAGGTATCTCTAATTTTCTGTTGCAACATCAAAAGGTCCCGTTCTACATTCTCTTGGAACATATCCAAACCAACCGGACGTGAGCTGATAGGATAAAAGTTACTGTTTTTCCTGCGAAAGTCAGGACAAGGTGCTGCAACAGAAAATGAACTTTCACTCTCCAAATTGCGTAATGCAACAATGTTACAAGTTTCCTCAAACGAATTATATACTGCAGAATTTAACGTTTGTACATCATCATGGGGATTAGTATCACAACTCCCATCATCAATATTTAAAAAATGATTTTTCAAGGTTAAATTACGTGCTAATCTATTGATATCTAGTAATATAGAGTACAAATCTAAATTTTTAGTGGGAATGAACCTAAACCTTAGATAGCAACGAAATTTGAGTCTCTGTTAGTATATAACTTGACAAGTTAACATAGGAGAATCTAGAATTTGCATTTGCGTGTTTTCGATCTTGGTTTTCTTATGTTTTTCTCCCGGATCTTCTAGTTCGTTTTTTGACGTGGATGTTGTATTGGCTTTGCCTCTTTTGGGAATACTTTTTTTGCTGTTTTTATCTGGTACATCTAACAAGGAAGTGTCCGACAGTTCTTCTGAGACTGACGTGGCTGAAGTTTCTGCTGAATAATCAAGTCCTGGAAAGGAAACCACATTTCTTCTGTTGGTCCACTGTTGTGTGTTTTGTTGTTGATTTTTCAGACTGGAGCGGGGGGTGGAAACACTGCGATGCCAGGTGTAAACTTTATCATTGTTATAGTCAAGAGTGTCTCTTTCAAATTTCCGTTTCTTATATGCCACAATCGAATCTTCCAATTTCTGTATATTGGTTAGCATTTTTTCTTGCAGTTCCTTATATTTGGATGTAGACTCAAAGGGCTGCAGCTCTGCTTTGACACTTGAGATTTCTTGATTAATAGTATTTCTCAATGTGTCTTCATTTTTGATTAAAAGTTCCATGAGTTTAAACGAGCAATTACTCAGTATTAAATTCCATTCTTCCATCAGTTCTTTTGGAAGTGGATTAGTTGGAAATTTTTTAATACGCAGGCCGCGCGGTATCATTTTCTTCTCAATGTAGTTGCTTAGTGTGGTTTGATCCCACCAAAGACGCAACTCTTTGCAGGTGAGACGTTCTAATTTGAGCATGGTAATGTGTAGATCTTGGTCTACCGCTTGGTTACTGCCGGTCTCATTACTAGTAAAAATGTCTGCGGCTTTTTTTAACCTAGCTGAGACCACAGATGACAAATTTAAGTCAGTTGAAGTGGAGGGATTGGCAGATATTTGAGACATTATAATCGAACACTTATTCAATGCATAAATTCCACTGCAAAATCAATTCGCTATATTTTGTGATATATAAATCTAGTCATCAGAATTTTCTTTATATAGTCACAAGTCCAATTGGATATTCAAGCGATAAGATGTATGACAGGAGCACGTCCTTGTTAGATGTACCAGATAAAAACAACAAAAAAAGTATTCCCAAAAGAGGCAAAGCCAATACAACATCCACGTCAAAAAACGAACTAGAAGATCCGGGAGAAAACATAAGAAAACCAAGATCGAAAACACGCAAATGCAAATTCTAGATTCTCCTATAGTTAACTTGTCAAGTTATATACTAACAGAGACTCAAATTTCGTTGCTATCTAAGGGTTTAGGGTTCATTCCCACTAAAAATTTGGATTTGTACTCTACATTACTAGATATCAATAGATTAGCACGTAATTTAACCTTGAAAAATCATTTTTTAAATATTGATGATGGGAGTTGTGATACTAATCCTCATGATGATGTACAAACGTTAAATTCTGCAGTATATAATTCGTTTGAGGAAACTTGTAACATTGTTGCATTACGCAATTTGGAGAGTGAAAGTTCATTTTCTGTTGCAGCACCTTGTCCTGACTTTCGCAGGAAAAACAGTAACTTTTATCCTATCAGCTCACGTCCGGTTGGTTTGGATATGTTCCAAGAGAATGTAGAACGGGACCTTTTGATGTTGCAACAGAAAATTAGAGATACCTCTGTTAAATCTAATATGTCCAAATTAGAACACACTGCGTTAATAGAATTACAGAACAATTCAGACCTGTTGATACGCCCAGCAGACAAGGGTGGGGCTATTGTGGCACTTGATGCCGGCTTATATCGCAAGTTAAATATAACATTGTTGCAAGACACTGACACTTATCGTCCCCTTTCCTGTGACCCAACAAATTTATTTAAAACTAAACTAAAAAAATTACTACAAGATGGGGTCATAATGGGAGCAATTTCTACTACATTAGCAGACAAACTTTTTGTAGATCACCCAACTATACCAATTTTTCATTCATTCCCAAAGATTCATAAGAATCAGTTTCCACCGCCACTTAGACCGATTGTAGCCGGTATAGGCTCATTGGGTGAGTTCCTTGGAGCGTGGATAGATGAGATTTTACAGCCACTTGTGTTAAATCTACCAGGACTTATAAAAGACTCAAAAAGTCTGGTTACCATTATGTCCCAGGCAACATGGGACACAGGACTTTCCTGGGTGTCGTGTGATGTGGTGGGGTTATACCCCTCCATGCCCCACGACCAGGCTTTGTCCTGCTTAGAATCTCATCTTTCCAGATTTAGGCCACACTCCAGGGAACTTAACGAATTTTTGGTTATGGCCACAGATTTTTTATTGAGACATAACTATTTTAGTTTTGACAGAGAGTTTTATTTGCAGTGTCAAGGCTCATCAATGGGAGCGAAATTTTCTCCAGCATTGGCCAACATATTTATGTCAGCATGGGAGGAAAAGTTCCTCTTCTCTGCAGACTATCCCTTCCTCCCCAACATCAGGTGGTATGGTCGTTATATAGACGACCTGCTCCTGGTGTGGGGGGGACGGAGTCTGAAGCCAAAAACTTTTGTGCATTTATCAACCAAAACACTATGAACTTGCGCTTTACTTATGAGTGGCACGAGAACCATGTTAACTTTCTGGATGTCGCTTTGAGTGGCAACAAACAAGGGGGGTTGACATTCTACCATATCGGAAACCCACAGCAAGAAATTCGATATTGCAGGCTAGATCTTGTCACCCACCACATGTGGTCAAAAATCTTCCTGTGGGAGAACTTATTAGAATTAAAAGACACTGCTCAGTGGAAAATAAATTTCAGGAATATGAGCGTCAAACATGTGATCGATTACTGGAAAGGGGATATCCACACTGGAGTGTAAATAGAGCCAAACGAAAAGTAGCCAATTTATCCCGTGATAAACTGCTAACAACAAATAAGAGAGATACTTGTCTATCAAATAAGATTGTATTTTCTACCCCTTACAGTCCACAATTTAACGATATTGTGTCTATAATCAAGAATAATTTACCCGTACTTTTCTCCCAGGAGAACATGAAAACATTCTAGATAAGGAGGGTATAAAATTTGTTTCCAAAAAAGGTAGAACTCTTGGTTCTTACTGTCACCCAGTTTATTTTTATCAGAATGACCCAATACCCCGACTTGGTTGTCACACAGAGGCTCTTATAAATGCGGACACTCGTGTTGTATAGCTTGCAATTTCATGCAGATCACCAAAACTTTTACTCATCTGTGAACAATGTGGACACACAATATTGCATCATATATTAATTGCAACACTAAATTCACAGTTTATTTGATCATTTGTACCGACTGCAATTTGCATAGTGGGATGCACATCAACAGCAAAAAAATCGGGATCAAGGCATTTACCCCCATAACCAAACCTTTCTTTTGGATATCGATGGCTTTGGGCACTTCATTGAACTCACAATGGGCACGTCAAGTTTTCATTTTCGGGCATAGAGAGGTGTTAACCCCGTTAAGGAGGGACCATAATAAAAAATTATTAAATAGGGAAACATGTGGATTTCCACTGGTTCACTTTACCCAGCGGTAGAATAAGAGGCAGGAGTTTTTTACAATTTTTGATGTTGTTGTAGGTATGGTATGTTTTATTTTGATAACCTAAAATTTTTACATTTTTTGGGTATACCAGGATGTAAGGGTTAAAGTTACCCTTCCCGCACATGTGACCGGATATAGGTCTTTTTAAAAAGGAAAGTTTTTTGTGTTTTATACGCTATGATTAAAGAAAAATTTTCCGAAACCTTGCGCTTCCCCCACTAAAACAAATCTGGCATGTCGCTTATTTTAATGATTTGAAATAAAAGGCTATTTTCATATTTTTCTTTTTTCCGGGTTTGGAGCGGGACTTCCCTTCGTTTGTTTGGATCACCTGGACTCGTTTCCCCAGTTTTCCCGTGCACGTCCGGGGGTGAAACTGACGGGAGCGGTATCTTTTTGTTTTTATTTTTCATAAGGGTTTAAACTGGGTTTGCTTTCGATGTAAGTCCTTACAAGAGTCCTTGTGATGAAGGAAGCGTAATGGTTGTGAAATCTAAATTTAGCCGGGGCTACTTTTATTTTTTTTTAACACTGTTGGGGAAAGTACAAAAGGCAAAATGGGAGACTAGGCAAGGGTTACCTCCCTTAACCCACCCGGGGTACAGCAGATCCCCTCTTGAAGAGAAGATTTTGGGATTTTGGGGCTGGAAAAGGGTGTAGGACTGGTGCTAGCGCCTTTCTTTCGAAGGGGGTTTCACTTGTGGGGATGTTGTGGGAAAGCATACTGGAATGCTACTGCATTTTCAACTTTCACCCACAAAGGGGGAACTCCCCTGGGACCGTTTGAACATTGTGTCAAGCCTTCCATTTGCTGAGAAATTTGTTCACTCTTTTGATTTTTTTCACGCGTTGGGCGGGAAAACTTTAAAAATTGTCTTTGACAAAATTTGTATATGTCTTTCCCCGTTTTTTGGGATGGAAAAACTTTCTGTTATTGTGGTTGATGGTGGAGGGTATGGGGTTTGACCCTCCCATTGGTCTCCAATTTGTGGCTCCCCTTTTTTCTTTAACATTATTCTTAGGGAAAAGAGGGGTTGTACAGATGCCGAAAAAATTTTTTTTTCTTGTTTTTGTTAATTGAGAAGGCTTTTTTTTCCACACCTGCGGACTTCTAAATTTTGTAATTGCCTTTGGGGTTTTTCCTATCGGGCCCTGCTGGCTGAATGGGGTTTCAGGGTTACTCCCTTTTCCAGGTAAAGGGGAAAAGTTTACCTGGTCCTGCACGCAAAATAAGCGGGACGAAACCTTTTGGCTGGCGGAAATGATTTAAATTTAAAACAGATGGGAAATTTTCCCCCGGGCTTGGGGGCTCCTTTTTCCAGTGGCGGGGTCCATAGGTTTGATACAAGAAGTTCATTTTTCACAAAGAGGTTGCCTTGCAGGTGGTCGGAGTTGTTTGATTCTTACATCCGTATAAGGGCAAAACTCCGGGAAGACTTTGGCCTCGAAGGGGCCCCCTTCTGTCGAAAATTAACGGGGATCCAGGGGTCAAAAATTTCTTTGGGAAGCCTTTTTAGCTTTCTTTTTATTTTGGCTTTCCGGAACAACCCCCAAAAAGCGGGGGCAATGGTTACAATGGTCAGAGCGTAGTTGTCCCATCGGCTCAGGGGAGTTGGGCATGGCTAGACCCCTGTTTCTGAAGGTTGCTTCGTCACTATGGGCGTAAGGGACCTTTGGTGATGTGATTCTTCTTTCTAGGTTGCACGGGCCCAAACTCACACACTGCTCAAAAGACCCCTCTCATACCCGTCCAGAAAACGGTCAGGATGACAATTTAGCTTTTCCAAAAAAAGGGTTTTGCTTGATGTGGGCTTTAAACCCTGGGGACATCTTTCTTGGAACCAATCTGCCTACTAGCTCAGCTTTGTGGTTAATGGCTCTTCGGTCAATTTGTCTTCAAAAGAAAAACTTTTTTCTCCCCTTTTCCCCAACTGTTGAGCATCGAAGGGCATAGGAGTAGGGAGAATCTTCTGCACCAAGGAGTTCTTTGATAAGGTATAGCTGGGGCATTTCGTGTCCTTTATCAACCATGGGGGGGTAGGGGTTCAAGAAACTTCTTGGGGGACAAAACCCCCTACCCCACATTGAGAATCGGGAGACACTCTTTTTGTAAAATCCAGCATTAAAATTTCTAAAAGGGCAGCTGGATTTTTTGAAAGGAGGGGTTTGGCATGGTCACAAAGCGTCGGTTTGCATTTTTATACCCCCGGGTTTTAAAACGAACCCGTAGTGGGATACCACCTTTGCTCCAAGGCGAAGCCTGGGGGTTCCGATGGTCAAGGGGGTTTTTGTATGTGTGATGTAAAATTTGGAAGGGCCCCCAAATTGTTTCATTTCTCGGTACCCCCCCCCCCTACAATAACCAAAACTTAGCTTAAGAGCTATAGTTGGTAGGGTTCCTCTTGGTGGGGCGAAGTCCTCTCACATGGCGATGACTTTTCTTTTTCCCTTCTGTCCGAATAGTACTCCCAATCCACTGTTGCCGGCATCTGTGGGGGATAAAGGGGGGATCAAGTCCGGGTAAGGCCAAAAGACTTCTTCTCCAGTACGTGCTTGTTTTAAGTTTTGAAATGACTCTTCCAATCTGGCGTCCCAGTCTATTGGGGGGTTCTTACTTTTGACCTTTTTGGCTTGGCCAAATAGGAGGTCTTGAAGGGGGCTGCCAACTTGGTAAAATCCTTAATAAAGTGTCGGTAATAGCCCACTAGTCCCAGGAATTGTCGGACCTCCCTAATGGTGGTGGGTACTCGCCAGTCTCTGATGACAGTAACTTTGTCAGGATCTGGGGCCCCTCCCTCTGAGCTGACGATATAGCCTAGATCAGCGGTGGCGAACCTATGGCACGCGTGCCCGAGGTGGCACGCATGCCAGGCTTGCTACCACTGCCTTTCTGCACTGTGACCCGGCCACCTTGCTGGGAGGGCTCGGCGTCCGGGTCACAGTGTCGGACCTGGGGCCTTCGGCAGCCCCAGGTCTAACACAGCGTGAATCAGGACCCGCTGCAGACCCTCAGCGCTGAGGGTGCGCGTGGGCCCATGCGCTCAGCTGGCAGCGTCGCGATGAAGTGATGTCATTGCGCCGCTGCCTGTCCTCGGGCGCACAGCCCGTCATAGGCAGTGCGACCGAGGAGCTGGCAGAGGAGCGGTCCGCGCTGGGAGAGAAGAAGACAGAAGAGGAGCGCGCGGCTGGGACGGAGGTAAGGTGAGTATTAGTGTTGTTATTTTACTTCTGTAATATATATACTGCTTTGGGGAGCCTATCTATATACAGGCTGGGGGAGAGTGTAGGCTATATACAGGCTGGCGGAGAGTGCAGGCTATATACAGGCTGGGAGAGAGTGCAGGCTATATACAGGCTGGGGGAGAGTGCAGGCTATATACAGGCTGGGGGAGAGTGCAGGCTATATACAGGCTGGGGAGAGTGCAGGCTATATACAGGCTGGGGGAGAGTGCAGGCTATATACAGGCTGGGGGAGAGTGCAGGCTATATACAGGCTGGGGGAGAGTGCAGGCTATATACAGGCTGGGGAGAGTGCAGGCTATATACAGGCTGGGGGAGAGTGCAGGCTATATACAGGCTGGGGGAGAGTGCAGGCTATATACAGGCTGGGGAGAGCTGGCTATATACAGGCTGGGGGAGCAGGCTATATACAGGCTGGGGGAGCTGGCTATATACAGGCTGGGAGAGCTGGCTATATACAGGCTGGGGGGGGCAGGCTATATACAGTCTGGGGGAGCTGGCTATATACATGCTGGGAGGATCTGGCTATATACCGGCTGGGGAGAGTGCAGGCTATATACAGGCTGGGGGAGAGCTGCTATATACAGGCTGGGGGGAGCTGGCTATATACAGGCTGGGGGAGCTGGCTATATACAAGCTGGGCGAGAGCTGGCTATATACAGGCTGGGAGAGCTGGCTATATACAGGCTGGATGAGCTGGCTATATACAGGCTGGGGGAGAGCTGGCTATATACTGCTGGGGAGAGCTGGCTATATACTGCTGGGGAGAGCTGGCTATATACTGCTGTGGGGAGAGCTGGCTATATACTGCTGTGGAGAGAGTTATCTGTATACTGGCTGGTGGGGAGATCTTCTGTAGTGGTGGTGGGGAGCTACTGTACTGTGTGGGGGAGCTTTGTACTAGCTAGTGGGGAGAGTTATCTGTATACTGGTTGGTGGGAGAGTTATATATACTGGCTGGTGGGAAGAGTTATCTATATACTGGCTGGTGGGGAGAGTTATCTATATACTGGCTGGTGGGGAGAGTTATCTATATACTGGCTGGTGGGGAGAGTTATCTGTATACTGGGTGGTGGGGAGAGTTGTCTGTATACTGGCTGGTGGGGAGAGTTGTCTGTATACTGGCTGGTGGGGAGAGTTGTCTGTATACTGGCTGGTGGGGAGAGCTATCTATCTGTATACTGGCTGGTGGGGAGAGCTATCTGTATACTAGCTAGTGGGGAGAGCTATCTGTATACTGGTTGGTGGGGAGAGTTATCTATATACTGGCTGGTGGGAAGAGTTATCTATATACTGGCTGGTGGGGAGAGTTATCTATATACTGGCTAGTGGGGAGAGTTATCTATATACTGGCTGGTGGGGAGAGTTATCTGTATACTGGGTGGTGGGGAGAGTTGTCTGTATACTGGCTGGTGGGGAGAGTTGTCTGTATAATGGCTGGTGGGGAGAGTTGTCTGTATTCTGGTTGGTGGGGAGAGCTATCTATCTGTATACTGGCTGGTGGGGAGAGCTATCTATCTGTATACTGGCTGGTGGGGAGAGCTATCGATATGAATACTGCCTGTGGGGAGCTATCTGTCTGTATACTGCCTGTGGGGAGCTATCTGTCTGTATACTGCCTGTTAGGAGCTATCTGTCTGTACACTGCCTGTGGGGAGCTGTATACTGCCTGAGGGGACCTATATCTATATACCTGCCTAATTGAGGGGACCTATACATCTACCTAACTTAGGGGACTTATATATTGAAAGTAAGGAGTTGCTGGAAAAGTGAGGATTCTAATATATTTGTGTCTAAATCTGCAGGGATGAGTGTTGGTCGAGAGAAATCAGCATGAAGGTGTGAACCGGATGGAGAAGAAACCGGAATGTGAACGACTCAATGGAGAAACGTCACATGTGAGTCACTAAATGTGCCTGAAATGTAATCTCTTATATGTGTGCAAAGTGTAATGGTTTATATTCAGTAATGGTGTGGCGGTATTATTCAGTCACTATGTGGTGGCGAGATGTGTCGGTATTATTCAGTCACTATGTGGTGGTGGTGGTGTTGTGGTATTCTTCAGTCACTATGTGGTGGTGGTGTTGTAGTATTATTCAGTCACTATGTGGTGGTGGTATGTGGTGGTGGTGATGTGGTATTATTCAGTCACTATGTGGTGGTGGTATGTGGTGGTGGTGTTGTGGTAGTATTCAGTCACTATGTGGTGGTGTTATGTGGTGGTGGTGTTGTGGTATTATTCAGTCACTATGTGGTGGTGATATGTGGTGGTGGGTTGTGGTATTATTCAGTCACTATGTGGTGGTGGTATGTGGTTGTGGTGTTGTGGTATTATTCAGTCAACGGCCTGTTGAGCACCTTTGTATACTGCTATCTACCACAATATGGTCACTGTATAGTGGAAATATGGCAGAGTGATGGGCTAAGCGGCTATTACATCCCTCGTATTAATTGTTGTGTGGCCCCACTTCCCAACGTTACTTCCCTGCTTCATGCCGGCGGTGGCGGCACTTTGCGGTAACAAAGGTATTCTTCGGTCGCAGTTTCAGAACTCGGTCTCAAAAAGGTTCGCCATCACTGGCCTAGATATTGTACCTTGGGTTTCAGTAGATGGCATTTTGACGGTTTTAGCTTTAAGCCAAAGTTAGATAACGCCTCAAAGACTTCTGCTAGGTGCTGCAAATGTGCTTCGTAGGTCCTAGAATATATGATGACATCATCTAGGTACAATAGCACGGTCTCAAAGTTCTTATGTCTGAGGCAGCATTTCATAAGTCTCTGAAATGTTCCAGGTGCATTGCACAAACCAAATGGTATGCGGTTACACTCATATAGCCCCATAGGAGTAGTGAAGGTGGTTTTCTCTTTATCTGCCTCAGCAACGGGAACCTTCCAGTACCCGCTGTTTAAATCCAGAGTGGAGAAGTACCTAGCTGATTTTAGTGCTGCCAGAGACTCCTTTATGCGTAGTAGGGGATAAGCATCTTTGTAATCTTATTAATTTTTCTATAATCTACACACATACACATTGTGCCATCCTTTTTTCGGACTAACACAATGGGGGCTGCCCATGGGCTGCAACTGTCCCTGATTACCCCTGCCTGTTTCATTTCCTTTATCATGCTTTTTGCACACTGGTAATGAGCAGGAGCTATGGGCCAATACCTATCTTTGATGGATGGATGGTATGTTGGATAATCTTTACCTGCCCAAAATCCATGGGACTCTTACTGAAGACCCGCTCATACTCCTGTACTACTCGGAACACTCCATCCTTCAGGTGTTGGGGAGTGGAGTCAGTGCCAACATGCAGCTTTTGACACCAGTCTTCCAACTGAACCAAGGAGACATTATCACAAGTCGAATCAGATGGGTTCAAGGGTTCTGCAGCCTGAATATCATTATTGCTGACTGTAAACAGTTTGGCCATAATGGCATATCGGAGCAAGCAAGCTTCCTCCTCTCCACAATTCAAGATGCCTGCCCTTTTTGACATCAACAATCCCCCTAGCCGTCAACACAGTAGGTCTGCTATCAGAGTTAACCAGTTCCAGCAGAGCCTGGTAATCCTGGCCCCTGATGTCTATGGCTGCTCGGTACCAGATGATAGTCTCACTTCTGGGGTGAAGCATAATGGAGTTGGAATCGTTCACCCTTACACAACCAATCTCTCCTCCTTCTGGCTCTACCTGCTGTCGCTGAATGAGGACCTTGATTTCTCTTTTGAGGGCATGTTTTTCTTTGTCTGAGGCTGAATCTGATATGTCTTGCAAAATGGCAATGACCTCACCTACAAAATTTTCCATTAGTGCCCAGCGTTATAATAGAGTTACACTCCCCTCTCTCTACATCTACTACCACCAGACCTTGGGATTTAAGCTCCACCCTCCCCACCTTAATGGTAACTTCTTTGTATCCCTCCTGTACCAAAGGCTGACCATTACTTGCTATACGTGACAAGTCTCCATCAGGGCATCGGGTGAAATCCATATCAGCCCAGTATCTCTGGTACAATGTGTGGGGCATTGTAGTTACCTGTGAACCAGTGTCCAGGAGGGCGGTGAATGGGATGCCATCAATCACAACTGGAATCATTGGACGTCCTCCGACATACTTGCTCCTCCAGTTTGCTGGACCAGATTTTCCTACTCCTGGTGGTTGGTCCTCTGCCCCAGGGGTTGCACATTTAAACGACACTCTCTCTCGACATGACCAACCCTGTCACATCGTCTACAGATGGGTCGTCCTGCTGAGTCAAATCGTGCGGGTCAGTCGTCGCTGCTGTGGTGGCATCCTCCTTTGCTGTCGCCATGGAAGATCCTCTGAGCTGGAAGTTAATTGGATCCCCTCTACAGGGAACATGTCTGAAGATCCTGAACAGTCTTGCATAGAGCAGCCACACTCTTGGTCAATTCCTGTACTTGTCGCCGTAAGTCGGCAGAAGGGTCATCAGCTTGAGCCTGGGAGTACTGTACGACAGGCACTTGGGATGAGGGCCCAGCCTTCTGGTGATGCATGACTGCCGGGTGTTGAACTGACTCACTGCAGACATCAGTGGGTTCTCTCAATATACGGATTGATCTGTCTTTGAATTGAGCAAAGTCCATATCAGGGTTCTGCAGGGACATCATGTGCAGCTGGGCCTTATTGGACTCGGGAAAAGAGGCTCTCAATAAACTGTTCTTTTAGCATTTTGTTTTCATCTTGCACACTGTCTGGGTCAACTTGCTTAATAACCTGCAAGGCCTCCTGCAAATTAAGGGCATAGTCTCTAACAGTGTCCTGTTAGACTGTTAGTGTCCTGTTAACCCCTTCCCAACTAGGGCAGACGGTGCAGGATGATGGGGCAGAAAACAAACACATCCAGGCAGGGTTATCAACACTTGCAATTTACTGAAGCTCTGCAGACATTGCCAGGAGGTGTTACACAGTCCAGGAAATAGGATTTCTGCCTAACATGTGCAATGAGAGTTCAATTTCTCTGCTGTAGTGTGGTGTAGCTCACCTGCTGCTAGTCACACATCTCATAACAAGACTCTTGGATTCCGTAATTTCCAAGAGGAAAGTGCTGGATCGGTGATCCTTTCCAAGAACAGGCAGTGCGAGTCCTATAGGAATCCTGGCTTCTGTCACCGCCGAACTCCTGACTCTATGGAGCTGCTGAGTTACTGGGCAATTCACTCTGCTACTTGTGAACAAAACTAGTTTTCTCAGTTTGCCACAGACTCTGGAATTCCCTGTGGCCAAGGGACTGATACCCTGGTTTGTTCAGCTTGCACTGTAGGAAGACACACCCTCTCTACATGAGGCAACCTCCTTCTACCCACACTACTACACTCTCTCGGCACACTTCCTCTTCCTCTGTCTAGGGGCCGTGTCCTAAACTCTAGATGAAGGTAAAATGTAGATCCCCCAGTAAAGGACCGGGTTACAATGTCTGTATGCAGTGCTTAGCAGAGAAACTAACTTTCATTACATCTAATAATGCATATGGAACCTTACACAGACAGTTATTTTGTGGTGATTCAGACATGGGGCGCCACATACCTGTTCTTCTATCTCCTCAGTGATATTCGGGGGTCTATAGATTGCGCCAAAAATAATATTTTCTGCATTAACCCCCCCTTTTATTTCCACCCACAATGTTTCCACGTCTTTAGCAACTTCGCCTACTATTTCCTCTTTTACATTTGCCTTCATATCACTCCTTACATACAGACACACTCCTCCTCTCCTCCTGTTTGCTCTTCCTTCTAATAGATTAAAACCTTGAAGGTTGACAGCCCAATCATGTGAGGAGTCCAGCCACGTTTCAGCAAATCAAAAGCCAACTAAAGCCTGCCTAACTCTATGCTGCCCCTTATAACCTACCTAAGGCCTTTCTACCTTTATGGGACCCCTATAACCTACCTAAAGCCTGTCTACCTATATGGGGCTCTCTGTAGCCTACCTAAAGTCTGCCTACCTCTATGGGGCCCCCTATAGCCTACTTAAAGCCTGTCTGCCTACCTATATGGGGCCCCTATAGCCTACCTAATGCCTGTCTGCCTATGTAGGCCCCCTGCAGCATACATATCTACCTACCTTTGCGGGCCCCCTATAGCCTATATACCTACCTGCTTATGTGGGGCTCCCTATATCCTATTTACCTACCTATGTTGGGCCCACCTATAGCCTAGCTACCTGGGTCCCACCTATAACCTACCTACCTATGTGAAGCTCACCTATAGCCTATCTACCTAGCTACCTGGGACCACCTACAGTCTACCTGAGGCCCACCTATTGCCTACCTACAAACTTAGTTACCTGGGGCCTAGCAAACGCCTATTTAGCTGCCTGAGGCCTAGCTACAGCCTACTTATCTACCTGGGGGCTGACTCCATAACTAGAGCCTAGCTACTGCCTATCTAGGGCCAATCTACCCACCTACTTGTAGTCTACCTTCCTAACTGGGACCTATCTACCCACCTGTGACCTAACTACTGCTTACCTACCCACCTAGGGCCTACCAACTTAACTACTGGGGGTCTACCTCCCTGGTAATATGATTCTGAGGGGTACAGGCCATAGCTGTAATATAATCTTCAGGGGGTGAATACTCTGTTCCTCCCCTCCACTCTAGGAGACTGTGCCGCTATGGCCTGTGCCCACTATCCCACCCCTGGGAAGGTTGTACAGTGGTGAGGGACAGTGAGTGAAGAAAAAAAAAGGAAAATTAATGACTTGTCAGAGAAACGTCACCTGTGATTCACAAGATGTAACTGCACTGTAATCACTCATATGTCAGCAGAGCCTGTGCATGCTGGTATCTACAACTATATGGCCACTGTATGGTGGTAATAAACAGTCTGCAGAGCCTGTGTACACTGGTATATACCACTATATGGTCACTATAAGGAGGTAATATACAGTCTGTAGGGCACCTGTGTATACTGGTATATTCCACCATATGGTGACTATATGGCGGTAATATTAGTTTTTGTATACTTATCTTTATTCGATAATAGTATATGAGTATTATTCAGTCTCTATGTAGTGGTAATTTGTGGTTGTGTACTGGTGGGTATAATCGGGTCCTTATGTAATGTCGTTATTGGTAATGTTGGTCTTGTTATAGTGGATTTGTTTCATAGCAGTATGATAGGGATATGTATGGTGAGGTTTTGCTTCTTGTATTATGTGGTAACTGAATTACTTATTAAGTGGTCCCGGTAAAATTTCATGGTCGGAAGGGGTGGAGGGTTGTTGGAGGGCCCTATCCAAAAGTTTGCAATTGGGCCCAGGGTTCTCTAGTTATGCTCCTGATTGTAATCACTTATATGTTTGAAGAGAGCCTGTGTGCACTGGTACCTACCACTAAATGGTCATGTATGGCATTAATATTGATCTTTGTATTCTGATTTTATTCAGTAATAGTAAAATGGTATTATTTAGTCACATTGGTCATGTTCTGCTAGTATCTGGTCCTTATGTAGTAGCATTTTTGGTAATGTTGGGGTTGGCAGTTGGATTTGATTGGTAGTGATATAATGGTGATACGAATGGTGAGGTATTTGCTCCTTGTATGATTTAGTAACCATATGACTGATATTTAGAGGTACTGGTAAATGTTTGTGGCCGAGGGGGAGTGGGGCATTCAAAATTTGCTTCTTATGACCCTTACTTCTCTGCAGATCTGTTATCCTATAACCAGTGCATGATATCCCTCAGTGTGTTTCTTATCTCCAGACCTTGGCTATAGACAACTAAATAATATTATACTGTATGCGGCTGTAAAAATGGCCAGTAAAGATCACCAGGAGACTTTTTGACATTATGATATTGTGTGTGACATTACTTACTGGCAACTAGAATTAGTTTGCAAGGTGCAGTGTTAAACTTCTATTTGTTTCATTGCTTTTCTAAATTAACTCTGAATTCAGTATTTCTCGTCTCCCAGAACTGTACCCTGTCTACCTTGGATTTATGTTTTGTTCTTATAGAAATTGTGCTTCATGGTTGGATGAATGAACATTTTATTCTAATATCAAAAATTGACTTGCAAGTCTTGCACTCTTAGTTTTCAGAAAAGTCATTATATGATGATGCATGGTGATTAGTCTAGAAGAAAGATTTCTTCTTAAACAATAACATATATACAAAAATGCAAGTTGTGGATTTTATTGTGTAATCAAAGGAAAACAACAAGCTAAACTTGAAAAAAACATTTAAAAGTTAAAATTTTGGAAAAAAATACAGGAGAAACTAGGAAAGAAAGAAAATAGTCAGAGATGTGAAGCTATGAAAGGTTACACTGTTTTTTTTTTAAACCACACATTTTTTCAGTAATAGTATAATGGTATTATTTAGTCACATTGGTCATGTTCTGGTGGTATTATCTGGTCCTTATGTAGTATCATTTTTGGAAATGTTGGTGTTGGCTTATTATCAGACCGGTTCCTTCTGTTATGTTTTGCTCATTCCCTGATAACTATTATTAGTATTTTTTTAGTTTTCAGACAGCATGGTGGCTCAGGAGTAAGCACAATATTAGGGCTTATTGGTTTACATGGCTGAATTATGAATACATTTTGTATGGACACCTAAAGTTGAATTCACACATAGCAGATGTGTTGCAGAAATGTCTATGTTTGTCCAGTTAAGGTAGGTTCACATGTTGGACTTTTTCTATTGGAAGAATCCAAAATGTAATATTTGCAGGTATCTGGTCCAATAACTGAGGATTTTCTCTTAACAGAGACGATATTAACGGGATCCAACAAGGATGTGCTCTAAAAATAGACATGTTCATTCTTGTTTTTCTTTACCAGGGATCTGAAATGCACGGTGTGAAAATCTGCGTTGCATTTTGCTGTGTAAATTACAGCCTGTAATGGTCAAGTAAATGACTTTCAGAATACACAAGGATTTGAATGACTACTGTAATCCTGTGCAGAATCTGCATTGCATTCCTTGTTAAAACCTGTTGTGAGATAACATAAATATTGACAAAAGTGAGGGGCTCCTCCTAATAGGTCCAGCCAAGCCACTGTGGTCATCCTCCCATCAGATGCGCTGGTGCACTTTTACCCTTAAATATCTTGGCATTCTGCTTATGAGAGACCCAGGTAGGATCTACACTGAAAACATAACCAAATATATTGCCATACTCCAGCAGACCTTGAGAACGTGGGATACTATTCCAATCTTTTATGAGAAGTTAAGATGGTGGAAATTCCTTGACTGCTTTATTTATTCCATATGCTACCAATCTATTTCATACCCAAAGAGGAAAAACTGATCAGTGACTTGCTTAGAAACTTTATATGGAGTGGGAAACGGCACGTATCCCCCTACCACATTCTCCAAAAACCAAAACTGTCAGGTGGGCTGGGCTTCTCTAACATAAAATACTATAGCCTGGCAGCATTAGGCCGCTACATTGGGCAGCTGTTGGGCAACTGTTCAGCAATAGTTCTTTAGATAACCTTTTCTTGCCAGGAATTTCCCTCATGACCTTCCTGCCCTATGATCAGGTCCCACCACTCAAAGTTGGCGAGCCTGGAAGAAAATCAGACAAATAAAGGGTTTGTCCTCGAACTACTCCTTACACTTATCTCTGGCACGAAATCCAGGTTTCCAAAATAGGGGTTATAAATCAGGCACACTCTCGCGCTTGGAATGACATTTCTGGCTCAGGTATACCACTTTGAATCTTTTAGTGAAATCCAAATATTATTCCAAAATCTAGACATTTCCTTTTTCAACTTTTTGCAGGCCAGCAGCTACAGCATGGAGGTCTTCAGGCATGCCACTGACAAGATTGGGGCTTTTACAGAATTGTGTTGAGTCCCCCGACACGATGCCCGCACTTATCCTTAATTTACAGATATATTCTGGGCAATATTGATGAATACGAACATACTGAGTTACAGTTGCCTAAAAGGCTGACATTCAATCCCCTCTTAACCCCGCGGTTAATTTTAGTGACTTTTGCAGACTCTTACAAATTCCTCCCCTTGGCCCGCTATATGGAGATGACTTACTAATAATGCATACATGACACCCACTAAAGGATACAAAACGGACATTTACTCCCGTTACAAGCACTTGTTACAGCACTTTCCTGGTGGGCAACCAGAGTCCAGGCTACCGCGCAGTCTCGGAGCGTCCACCGGGGGAGGGTGGGTGATTCCCACCAGGGGGTCCCAAGTACCGGCCTGTGGCACAGCTTCAGAGGTCGCAGCATTCGCGTACGTGAACAGACCCCTGAGCCAGGGAGCTGGCAGGCCCCCCTTGCCACACAACTGCATCGCTGGGTCACATAGACCCTCCCTCCCTGCAGGTGGTGGATCAGGCGGAACAGCCAGGATCTTCTGATCCTGGACATTCAGCTCGCTTAAGGCAGCAGCGCAGGCGGCGCGATGTGATAACATAATCGCGCCGCCTGCTCTGCAGCCTGTGTCCTGCAGCAGGTGGAAGGGAGAGAAAGAGAAGAGGAAGGAAGGGTGACAGATAAGTTTTTTTAATTTTAATATGGGCTCCCTAGCTACCTATATGGGATCCCTAGCTACCTATATGAGCTCCCTAGCCACCTATATGGGCTCCTTAACTGCCTATATGGGCTGCCTAGCTACCTTTATTGGCTTCCTAGCACCTATATGGGCTCTCTAGCTGCCTATATGGGCTCCCTAGCTACCTATATGGGCTCCCTAACTACCTATATTGGCTAATTACTGGGAGGAGGCACTGTCTGCCTGGCTAATTACTGGGAAGGGGGCTGTATACCAACCTAACTACTGGAAGAGTCCCTGTCTACCTACCTAATTAATCGGGAAAGGCACTGTATACCTACCTAATTAATGGTGGAGGGGGCTGTATACCTACCTGACTACTGGAAAAGGCCCTGTCTACCTAACTAATTAATGGGGATGGGGCTCTATACCTACCTAACTACTGGAAGAAGCCCTGTCTACCTACCTAATTACTGGGGGGAGGTCCTGTCTACCTCCCTAATTAAGGGTGGGGCTGTAGATCTACCTAACTACTGGAAGAGGCCCTGTCTACCTACCTAATTAATAGGGGAAGGCCCTGTCTAGCTACCTGATTAATGGTGGAGGGGGCTGAATACCTACCTGACTACTGGAAAAGGCCCTGTCTACCTACCTAATTAATGGAGAGGGGTGGTATATCTACCTAACTACTGGAAGAAGCCCTGTCTACCTACCTAATTACTGGGGAGTGGGCTGTATACCTTTCTAACTACTGGAAGAGGCCCTGTCTACCTACCTAATTAATGGGGAGTGGGCTGTATACCTACTTAACTACTGGAAGAAGCCCTGTCTACCTACCTAATTAATGGGGGGGGGGCTGTATACCTACCTGACTACTGGAAGACGCGCTGTCTATCTACCTAATTACTGGGGTCGTCCTTGTCTACCTACCTAAGTACTGGTGGGGCTGTATACCGTCCTAACTACTGGAAGAGGACCTGTCTACCTACCTAATTACTGGGGGGGAGGCCCTGTGTACCTACCTAATTAATGGGGGGCCTGTGTAACTACCTTCCTAATGGGGACCCTATATACCTACTTACTGAGGGGACCCTATATACCTACCTACTGAGAGGGTCTATATAAGAACCTAATGGGGGACTATGTACCTAACGAACTACTGTAGGGACCTTTATACTTATCTATCTACTGCGGGGGCTTATATACCCACTGAGGGGCTACCTAATTGGGGATTATCTACAGTATATCTTTACCTGCTGAATGAATATGTAAACTTACTGAGAGGACCTATTTGCCTGCATTCTGAGGTTACCTATATACCTTTCTACTGTGAGAGGTCTATATACTTGCCTGCCTACTGGGGGGCTTGTATAGCTACCTAATGAGGGCCTATTTATTTCAATGCCACTTATCTGACTTTTTTTAATTTCTAATTTTTAAGGTCTAACATACCTAAAAAGAGCATTTGCCTAAGTCTCTGTCCATTATGTTTACCTACCTACCGGTGGAACAAATGGGGGCCCTATAATTGTCTGGAGGCACTTTTGCTGTTTGGGGTACACTTATTGTGTGGGGCACCAAAGGGGGAACTTTTACTATTTGGGGCTTTATGGATGAGGAGTTTGTACAGAGGTGGGAAGTGCTGTAAAAGAGAGGAGTCTAAGATGTTTTTGTGGTAAATTCTACAGGGACGAATAGTGGCCGGGAGACCACGTCATTACATTCTGTACTGGAAGATATCATGGAGGTTTTGGCCAGATGGAGAAGAATAAGAGAAGAGAACAACTCCCATTAGAGATGATGTCTCCTGTGAGTCCCTGATGTCAGGGGTTATTTTACTTTTGTTATGGATCAGTGCTGTATTCACAGTCATGTGATGTGACCTGAGCTGGTATCTGACCACTTTGTGATCTCTATGCAGTAGTATTGTAGGTTATACCTGAGCAGGTGTCTGAGGCAACTCAACGGAAAGAAAAAAGGGTCCAACAAGGAAAGGTTATCAATACTCTGCCTGTAGAAGTAAGGACAAAACTCCATTCTTGCTTTGGAACTGCAAACTGTTTATCTACAGCCACAATTGGGTGATATAGACTCAATAAGACTACACCTTAATCACAGACACCTGGCTGACTCTGTTATTAACAATATGCTGTTGGATGGAGTATCTTTTTTTATTAGATGACATACAAACTCTCAGAAGTAGGACACAGGTGTAAGGGTTTGGTGGATTTGCTGGACCACCGCAAGCGATGATAGTTAAGCCAGCCAGGACGAGTCTAAGTAGCCCCCGGTATTCACCAGAGCCCGCCGCAAAGCGGGATGTACTTGCTGCGGCGTGAGGCTACCAGGTCGCTACCCCTGACGTGACTTGCTTACGACTTGCGATGGCGGCCGGGGTAATGCGTGGTACAGAGACGTAATCCAGAAGCGTAGTCGGGGACAGGCAGGAGGTCAGGACGGGCGGCAGAGGTTCGTGGTCAGAGACGGGCAGACGGTCAGGCAGGGCGGCAAACAGGCAAGGTCAGGAAACGTAGCGGAAGGGACTGGTAAAACGGGTAATCAATAGGGAAACCCTCCAAACTCTCACTAGACAAACTAACATACACCAACAATCTGGCAGAGAGTGCAGGGGGCATATACCTTATATTGGACCAGCGGCCGGCAATTACTAGTTACCGGTGCACTGGCCCTTTAAATCCAGACCAGCCGTTGCGCGTCCGGGACAAGCAGGAGCAGCGTGCACAGGAGCGTGGACGGGTAAGTGAGCAGGCGTTGGGACCCGGGAGCAGGGGGGTGGTCGCGGGGGGGGGAGGCGACGGCTCCCGCGCCAGTCCCCATGACAGTACCCCCCCTGTAGGTCTCCCCCTCTTTTTACAAAATTTAGAGAGGAGGTCAGGAGACAGATTAGCCTCAGATTCCCACGAACGCTCCTCCGGCCCGAACCCCTTCCAGTCAATCAAAAAGAACCGCTTCCCCCTCACTGTTTTCTCAGCCACACCTCCTTGACCTCAAAGATGTTATCAGAGTCGGCCACAGGGAGAAGCAAGACAATCCACGGAAGAAGCGATTCACACCACAGGTTGATAAGAAACATGGAAAGGCGTTCGGATACGCAGAAGGGGAGGCAAGCGAGCTTGTAGGACCCCGGGGGTTTAGTTGCCGAAGACAACAAAAGGGCCCAAATACTTAGGGCCTAACTTGTAACTGGCACCTTGAACCGAATATATTTGGCGACAACCAACCTTATCACCGGGTTTAAAAATAAGGCGAGGTCAAAGGGGTACCTGTCGGCCTGGGCCTTAGTGCGAGCGTAGGGCCTGTCGTGTGGCTTGCCAGAGTGCCTTGATGTCACGCACCTGGGCATCCACAGCAGGAACATGACACGTGGTGGCCAGAGGGGAGGCGGGTGGGGATGTAGCCCAAACACGACAAAAAAAGGAAGGCTCCAGCGGATTCAAGTCTAGAGAATTTAAATGAAAATTCCCCAGGGGAGGAGGTAAACCCAAATTTATCTTGATGGGCGGATACAAAATGTCGTAGGTAGGTGCCTAAAACTTGGTTAACCCTCTCTACATGCCCATTGGTTTGAGGGTGGTAAGCAGACGAGAAGTCTAGCTGAATCCACAACTGACTACATAGACCCCGCCAGAATCTCGAAAAAAACTGACCCCCCCTATCCGAGACGACAATGCAAGGGAAGACCATGTAACCGGAAAATGTGGTGGAAAAAATGTGGCCAGCTGAGGAGCAAGGGTAACCTGGGCAGGAACAAAGTGAGCCATCTTGAGAATCTATCGGTCACTACCCAAATGACCGTGTTCCCAGAGGGGGCCCGGGAGGTCCGTAACAAAGTCCATGGCTATAATGGACCAAGGGAGGAGACGTTCATGAGGAATTTAAATGTGCTGCATGGCGGCTCTAGGGGCCCATGTGTCGAGGATCTAGAGAGGGCGTCCGCCCTGACGTTCTTTTCGGCTGCCCCGAAAGTGAAGGAGGAATTAAAGCGGGTGAAGAAGAGCGACCACCGGGCTTGTCGAGGATTCAATCACTGACAGACTGGAGATAAAGGAGAATTTTTAAAGATGGGTTTGAAGATCTCAATGGGATGGTGAGCCCCCTCCAGCAAGTGTCGCCATTCTTCTAGGGCTAACTTTATGGCCAGTAGTTCACGATCACCGATCATGTAATTTCGTTTGGCAGGAGTGAAGGTCTTGGAAAAGAAGCCGCAAGTACGCAATCTCCCAGAGGAGGACTTTTGAAGGGGGACAGCCCCGGGCACTAACTGAGAAGGCGTCCACTTCTAGGACAAATGGACGCTGCGGTCCGGGCGAGACAGAACAGGACTGAAGCGAATCTGTTTTTAAGACGATTAAAGGCTTCTTGGGCTTCAGGAGGCCAGGATTTGGGGTTAGCGTTCTTCCTCGTAAAGGCCACCAGTGGGGCCACCAGCATTGAGAATTACGGGACAAACTGCCTGTAATAGTTTGCGACCCCCAAAAGCGGTGGATGGACCGGAGACCCACCGGTCGGGGCCACTGCAAGACCACTGAAAGCTTAGGGGGATCCATCGGAGACCTTGATCCGAAACGATGTACCCTAGGAAGGGCAAGAGGTGCGTTCAAACAGCATTTCTCCAGTTTGGCATATAACTGGTGAGAAACGGAGACTCTGAGCACCTGGCGGACGTGGTGGGCGGTGAGTCTCTAGATCCTGGAGAGAAGATTAAAATGTCTTCCAGATAGACAATGACAAGGACATAAGAAGGTGCGGAAGATCTCATTGACGAAGTTCTGGAACACCCCGGACGTTGCAGAGGCCAAAGGGCCATGACGAGATATTCGAAGTGGCCATCTCGGGTATTAAAGGCCGTCTTCCATTCGCCGCCTTTCCGGATACGAATCAAGTTGTATGCTCTGCGTAAATCCAACTTGGAAAATGTTGCGCCTCGCAGGCGATCAAACAGTTCCGAGATCAGAGGCAGGGGGTATCGAATTTTTTATGGTGATTTTATTGAGTCCCCGATAATCGATACAGGGCCGAAGAGTTCCATCTTTATTTTAGACAAAGAAGAATCCAGCCCCCGCAGGCGAAAGGACTTGCGTATAAAGCCTTTAAAGGAGATTCTCCTGAATGTAAAACCGACATCACCTTGGTCTCCGGGACAGAAAGAGGGTAGACTCTGCCTCGGGGAGGAGTACTACCGGGTTGCAGGTCAATAGGACAGTCGAACGGACGGTGCAGAGGAAGAGTTTCGGCCTGTCTTTCGGAAAAGACGTCGGCTAGATCCTGAAAAGGAGTGGGCAGACCCGGCAGAGGCTTCGTAGGCTTTACAGAGGCAGACCATAGAGCAGGACGGAGTAGAGGAAGGCATCACGAGTGGCATGCGGGACCCCAACGGATAATCTCGCCTGTGTTCCAGTCTAGGGTCGAGCATGCTCTTGCAACCAAAGAAGGGCCCCGGAGGGTTTCAGAAGAGGAGTGGCAAACGAGAAGTTTCAGAATCTCCTTGTGTAGAGCACCTATCTGCAAGTAGGGGCGCAGTGCAGAAACGAATGCATCCTTGAGGCAAATTTGCCACTGACAAAAAGAAGACAAACATGGTTTCTGCAAGCGGTTTACCAGGAGACGAAACTTGGACAAAACCCCCGCGTGCTGATAAAATTTCCAGCGGACCCCCAACAAGGAAGGCGGTGGCTTGAAAGGTGCTGTCCGGCGAAATTCCAACGAGTGCAGGAATGGTCAGACGGGGAGTGGTCGCACTGACACCTGCGAGCCCTAGGTGCGAGAGTTTCCCGGGCGCACTGGACAGTCTCCAATGAAGTGGCCTGAACCGCCACAGTAGAAACATAGCTGCCTCTGACGATGCTGTGAGCATTCCTCCTGGGTCAAGTGAGCCCTTTCGACCTGCATGGGTTCGTCCTCAGGAACCATTGGCGGAGGAAGTGGAGGTCGTTGAAAAATGGGAGCCAGACGAGGTAGCCGGCGTGGTCGGGCGACCTCCCGTTGGAGGCGGAGCTCTTGTTGTCTCTCGGCAAACCGTATGTCAATTCGGGTGGCCAACCGAATCAGTTCGTCCAGAGCGGATGGCAGGTCTCGACCAGCGAGCTCGTCTTTAATGCGCCCAGAGAGGCCTTGCCAGAAGGTTGCCACCAATGCCTCATTGTTCCAGTCCAGTTCTGAGGCTAGGGTGCAGAACTGCACAGAGTACTGACCCAAAAGTGAGGGCCGCCCTGACGGAGACGGAGCAGCTGCGGGGAGCGGAGGAGTGCGGCCAGGTTCCCCGAAGACATGCGGAACTCCTGGAGGAAGGTTTGCAGATTTGCCGTCAACGGATCTCTCGGTCCCATACGGAGTGGCCCAGGCCCAATGCTTCCCCCGATAAGAGGCTAATTATAAGCCACCTTATCCCACTTGGTAGGAATTGATGCCCCCAACATCTCGATGTGGATGGGGCATTGACTGATGAAGCCTCGGCACTTCTTGGGGCTCCATCATACCCTGAAAGGAGCGCAGTGCAGAGACGGTCCTGGTGCAGGAGCAGGTAGAGCCATGGCTGCAGGAGCAACTGTGCTGGCGTGGCAGCAGCAAACCGCAGGCAGAGGTAGACGGCCGCAAGGTTCTGCATCATGGCTGCAGCTGGTCAAAAATGCTGGCCCCGCTGGGGGACAGCCGTCGTGACGTCCCGGAGCTCAGGCAAAGGTACCCTGGCGGAATCCATGGCCAGATTGTACTGTAAGGGGTTTTGGGGATTCGCTGGACCACTGCAAGTGATATAGTTAAGCCACGCCAGGGAGCGGAGTCTAATAGCCCCCGTATTCACCAGAACCGCCGCAAAGCGGGATGGACTTGTTGCGGCGTGAGGCTACCAGGTCGCTACCCGCTGACGTGACTTGCTTGCGATGGCGGCCAGGGTAATGGGGTGGTACAGAACGTAATCCAGAAGCGTAGTTGGGGACAGGCAGGAGGTCAGGTCGGGTGGCAGAGGTTCGTGGTCAGAGATGGGCAGACAGTCAGGGCAGCGGCAAACAGGCAAGGTCAGGAAACGTAACGGGACGGACTGGTACACGGGTAATCAATACGGAACTCCAAAACTCTCACTAGACAAACTAACGCACACCAACAATCTGGCAGAGTGCAGGGGGTGTATACCTTATATAGGACCAGCAGCCGGCAATTACTAATTACCGGTGCACTGGCCCTTTAAATCCAGACCAGCCGTCGCGCGCGCGCCCTAAGCAGCGGGTACGCATGCGGCGGCCGGAACAAGCAGGAGCAGCGTGCACAGGAGCGTGGACAGGTAAGTGAAAGCGTCGACCCGGGAGCAGGGGATGGGCCGGCGGCCCCACTGCGCGGACCCCCTGCGAGCAGGGGGGGGGTCGGTGGGCCGACCGCACCCGTGCCAGCCCCCATGACAACAGGTACATATAGCCACAATGTGATGGCAAGATCTTCAGGCCTGTGGTGAATAGATGTTGGTGGCCCCCGAGGACACACCGCACCTTACTATCTCTCTGGCCCCCTCTTTCTTTTGGGGAACTTGGGGGATGACTAAATCTAACTATTTGTTAGATGGGGGAGGACGGTGGAGCATTGGAGCTGTGGAGCGTTAAACGGATCATATTGTTGGTTTAGCTGTATAATTCAATTAACATGGTGTTTAAGATGGGATGTTGGAACTCACCCCAATTTCTCTCTAACATTACACCTATTAAACTTGTCATATAACCATTGAGTGCTAACACGTATGTTTATTTACAGTATGAAAATTGAGCTTGGATTTTATATGTCCAGAATGTTTTTCTCCTCTGTATTCTGAACAATGTTATAACCAGTGTTGATCGAACCATTCGAGAAAAGTTAAGTTTGAGTTGAACATCTCGATTTTCTCGAACTGAACCAAATATTTTACTGCTTGTTCGAGTAAATGTTCGAATTCGTTATGGCATTTGACATGGCCGCCTTTCTGCACTTTTGTCGGCCATCCAATCAGTGTAAAGCACAGAGAAGTGTCAAAAACGTCATCGCTGAGGTGTAGGGCCTTCATTAGCTGCTAAAATCACATGACCGTTTTATATATATATTTCACTGTATTAAGTTCTGGACACCATTTTCAGCTAACTCTCTGTACTATATTTTAAATCGTGGTTGGTTGGTGAAAATTATTGTGAGTGGAGAAAAGTTCATTTTGGCATTTTTGGGGGTTCAGTAATTGTATAACAGACCATCTCCAAATCTCCTATACAAAGAAATATATTTTAAATAGTGGTTGGTTAGTGAAAATTAAACTGAGTGGAGAAAAGCTCTTTTTTGCAGTTTTGGGGGTGAAATACCATGTGTTGTCATACAGATATACTGTATATCCAGGAAATAGAGTTCTCTCTGTTGCTAACTCTTACTCAATGGCAAAAAGTGTAATTTTGCCAGATTTTAGGTCCACATAACGCTGAAATATACCAGTGCGTTATTGTGATCCACATATATATACACTGCTCTCTTTTTTATTACATATATCTTGTGCCATGCGCAGGGCTATAATATTTAGCTTTTGAACATGGTGAGAACTAGAGGTGGTAAGCAAGCAAGGAGGGGCGTAGGAAGTGGAAATAGAGGTACGAGACAAGGCACTCCTTCCAGTGCTCCAGGCAACACACAAGCGAGCACATCGTCAGTCGCAGGACCGTCAGGCCTGTCATCACTTGCACAGTTCCCTATGAGTCTCATTACTGAACAGCGTCACCAATCTTTTCTTCAGTGGTTATCAGACCCTGCATCCAGCGGTTTTACCTCCTCTTTCTCTCAGTCACGGCCACAAATGTCATCATCATCATCAGTCCAACCTGAAGCAAGCACAGGCCGAATGTCACAACCCAATATACAGACCACTCCAAATAATCCATATTCTGAAGAGCTCTTTGATCACACAATGCAGTTGGGGGCATTTCAAAAGATCAAGAGGCCAAAGAGGATGATTTTGTCTGCTCTGGCGCCCAATCGTTGATGCCCTCAGAGGAGGAGAAGGAAGCTGGTCCGTCGGCAGAAATACCGAGCGTTCATCAATGCCTGCAGCTTGATGATTGTGAGAAAGAGGAAGTCACCTGTGATGATGATGACATTGCGGAATTCAACGTGGCCTTTTAAGCAGCAGCTGGCGAGCTGGAGGAGGAGGATGATGGGGTAGTGTCAGTGCGGGTCCGGCCTCAGAAAGACAGAAGGCGGTCGCACAAGTCCACTGACATTACTCTGCCAGCTGTGGTCAGTGGTGGCAGTGGGAACACTAGGTTTACACAGTTGAAGAGATCCAGGACCTGTGAAGCCTGGGCCTTTTTTTAATCAAGCCACAGATTTGCCAACTGACATCAGATGCCAGATTTGCCATCAACACTTGGGTAGAGGAAAGAATGAAAAGAGTTTAAGCACCACGAGCATGAACAGGCACATGCCTGGAAAGCATGAATTGCTGTGGAATAGTCGCTTGGAGAAAAAAGGCCACACAAGTCCCGGGCTTCACACAGAGTCTTACTCGCAGGAGGATCTATAAGGCTTGACTGTCTCACAATCGTATAGGTCTTCTTTAGGCGGTGGTTCTAGGTTGAGGGCAGGTACAGCATGGCAGTTCAGCTCCCAGAGTAGAGCGAATGAGGCTAGACAGGGCTCTGGTGACGGTCAGGATGAGGAGGTGGAGGAGGATGAGAAGGCGGGGTGGACACCACCGGTACTGCTTTCCCTTCAGTGGTAAGAGATTGGCACAGATTACAGGAGGAGGAAGATCCCATTAGTTCCTCTCAACCCCAAGGCTTGGGAGATCCCCAAAGCATCTCACACATGAGTGCTTGGATGCTTCATTACCTGCAACATGATCCACGCATCAAAGCAATAAAAATGAACAGCGATTACTGGGTGGCCACCCTCGTTGATCCACGTAACAAGACAAAAGTGAGCAATTTCACCCACAGAAATTGACAGTAGAATGCAGGATTTTGAGACAGTGCTCATTGACCAACTGGAGACATCTTTTGCATCTTCACATTCTAATGTCCCAGTGGAACAACGTCAGCAACGCGGCAGCAGTAGAATGGCAAATAGCTGCAGTAAGCAGTGTAGCAGAACCCTACTGGGTGATATTTGGCAATCAATTTTCACCACATCACCAACGCTTGCAAGGCAGGGCAGCATTCAGACACACAGATAAGACCTTAAGACTATGGCACATGACTACCTGCGGTTCAACATCAATGTTTTGGACTTAGTCTGGACCCATTCCACTTCTGGGTATCCAAACTGGATGAATGGCTTGAGCTTGCTCGACACGCCATAGAAGTTTTATCCTGCCCAGCAGCCAGCGTTATCTCGGAACGCACATTCAGCACAGCTGGCAGGGTGATAACTGACAAACGTATCTGTATCGTTTGACATTTATAAAAATAATCAAGCATGTATCTCTGACTATTTTGATGCCCCGGTTTTCCGATGTCACTCGCTAGTTAACTGTAGCATGTCTTCTTGACAATGTGGAATGCACTACATCTCATGTCTGTAGTTCCTGTGCCTGCTGCCTCTACAAACTGTATCCTACTGCTTCCAACAGCTAGATTTACAAGTCTTACAGATGAATTTATTTTGAAATATACACCTGTATGACCTTTATGTGCACTGCATACACCTCCTGCTTCTTGTAGCCCTCCAAATCTTTATTTTTTAAATGCTTCCACCTGTACTACCACCAAATGTACTAAGACCTGTTATCCTGAGCCTCGACGTTTCCCATTGGCATGTTCTTGCTGCCACCAAAGGTACTACTGCCTAATCTTGTTGATCCGGTACCTCCATGTTCCCCATTGGCATATTCTCTCTGCCACCAATGGTACTGCCATCTAATCTAGTCCAGCCTGCAGAGGCGTAAGTTCATGTTCTTAGGCCATGGTGCAAAAAGCGAAATGAGGCTCTTGCCAGTTACCATGTGCCATTTCCAATACCAGTGTCTTCTTATGTGCCAAAGTGGCTTTGGGGCCCCCTCAGGATTCAGGGCCCTGTAGCAGCTGCTACCTGTGCACCTCATATAGTTACGCTCCTCCCTGCAAGCTGTCCTCATCTTTTCAGTTAGCCATGGAAAGGAATTAAGTATTTTAGCCTCTCAATTTTTTTCTGTCCCTCTTAGAGACACATTTTCTTCACCAAGTAGTTCCATGTATCCAGTTTATTGTTATGGATGGTAATTACAGCTTCTCCTCACCTGTATAGGTATAAAAATCAACCCAAACCAAACATCACTACTGTTCGAAGTTCGACTTGAACTCGAACATTTTACTGTTTGCTCATCTCTAGTTATGACTTCACAGATTATTAGATGTACTTGATTTCTGCTGATGTACAGATGTGATATGTTTTGAACTATGTATTTTGGAAGCTTTATTAATAAAAACATGATTGAAAAAACAGTTGTGAGAATTTACATTTAATCTGAATCTGACACATACTGAATAGCCAGATCACTCTTAGGATGCCATTGTGTCTATACTTTGAGTCATGTATTCTGCAATGCCAAGGCTGCTTAGCCAGTCAGCAAAATATGGGACTGAGACTATGTAAGGGTGTGTTCCCACAGCAAAGAAAAAATAGTGTTTTGTCTTTTTTTGGCATGTAAGGGACAGCTTTTGTCTGCAGTTTAATCAGTTTAATCAGATTCAATCCATCCCCCTTCACACCCACATGATCATGTTCTGCCCAAAAAACCGGGCGGAAGAATGAACATGTTATATGTTTTTAGACGGTGTCAAAAACCGTCCGACAGAAAATCAGTGCAGTGTAAATCAAAGTAAAACGTTAACAGTAGGTTTACAGACAGTTTTCAAATCCAAAAACCGTCTGTGAATCCAATTGAAAACCATTGCCGTGGGGACAAGACTAAGAGAGAGACCTCCATTGTTTTTATCTTCTAAAAAAATGGTTTAAATGTGTAGCATTTTTGGTGCTTACAATTCATGTGATAGCAAGAGGAACCAAGGCACTGCCTTGGTAAAATGATATTGGCTTAGTGTGTTGCAATATTGTTCACCAAAAGAATGCACTGTAAGCCGAGTACCGAAGCAAGCTTTCCGGAATAACAGCGAAGTCACGGACAAAGAACCCACTCCAACCCGTTCAACAA